>ML840040.1:14321-36158 GCA_009831015.1 Picea engelmannii | reverse complement strand
GCATACCTCAGATGTGTTTTCTGAAACAGATGTAGAAGGCACTTCCTTCAATTCTTCTTTTCCTTTGTTGTTCTTTGAAGCTTTCACTTGAACCGTGCTCTTTCATTCCAAGTAGTCTTCATACAACACCTTCACCATCTCGGACGTGGCAAACACCGAATCTCTGAACTCCTTCTCATCTTCAGAAAGTCCTCCTGTAGATGCCATTTTCCTCCTTGAGATGTGCTCTTCCCTGGCTAACATGCAAAACTCAAATCCCAACGTCAACTGGCTCTGATACCACTTGATCCGTCAAGATTTTTCGAATGACTTATGGTTGAGTTTTTATTTGCATGCATTAATTAACCATTGAGAAACTTAGCGAAAGAACAAGAAAAGAAAAGGAATTATACAGCCATATAAATATATGCAGATCTGAAATGCAATGAAAGACAACAAACCATAATACACAGGTTGATAACAGAGTTCGGCACAACTTTGCCTACGTCTCTGGGCCTTTTCTCTGTGGGGGAGGCTTCTTTATTTCTATTCGAAATCTTGATAGTACATCATTGCAATTCCGAATGGCTACAAGACTGATCTGGTCATGTTCGCCCATATCTCTGGAACCATGCACAAAAAACGATACGCGAAACGGACGTCCGAAGCTCTCAGAAATGGTCCGACAGCATCTCCTCCTCAACGGCTTCCCTGCCTCAAACTGGCTTTGACTTGGCTTCTCCTCAGCATCTCTGCTCTGAATGCTCTCCAAAGCTGTCCCCATGGCCTCAAAATGGCCTTGGTTAAATAGTTGGGAAGCTGGTTATCCATCTCCAACTTCCTCCACGAATTTAGGCTCTAAAAATGCCCAATAACCCCCAAAAATGGATAAAAACCATTAACAATGGGCTAATTACATGTAAAATAATAAAAAGTGGTTAAAAAACCCACTTTGTAACCATATAATAGTTATAATGGGCTTAAGCCCCATTAGCTCTTGCGCGCGCACCTTCTTGCAGGCCATATGCCCGTGGCTTAATTTTTAAACCCAACACACATTTAGTGTATTATGGTCATATGTTATGTGAAACAAAGAACCGCGAGCCTCAATCCATAACTCTCGCAACGGTTAAATCTCCACGCTCTCGGTCATATAATGTGGTCACATAACATTGCAAAGGGCTGGGGATAAGACCCGTCCCAACCCGCGTCGTATAATACCACACGCAAATTCAAATACAATTTCATGCGTTATGGTAACAAGAACCACCCGGTGGCCCGTTGGTCGAAGGCCCATTCCGAAGGCACTAAGTGTGGAGGAGGTCCGGGGTTCGAATCCCCCGGACTCCAAATTTTTTTGACATAGACCATATTGACTAAAACTGGGGTGCCATGTGGAAGCTCGTGATTGGGCCACGTGGCACCCTTACATCCAACCGATGCATGCCACGTGTCGACCAATGATTCGTCCACATCAACCAACCAGGATATGTCACGTTTCCATCGTTGATTCACCCACGTCATCTGCCACGTCAGCTCGCTGTATGGTCCAATCATCATGCCATGTCAGTGCTGTACTGCCATGTCGACCTGCTACATCATCCCTACCGTACGCTCTGTCAGCCTGCCACGTCAGCTGCTGACGTTACCCGTGCCACGTGTCACCCTTCCAGTGGTGACACGTGTCACTTCAGGATTGGTCCAATCGTACTCTAAAAGTGCCAAATATACCTGACACATGTCACTGCATGAGGCTACCACGTGTCCTGTACGGACCTGCCATGTGTCATGTACAGAGTGACACGTGTCCTGTACGGACTGTACGGACAGGTACAGTCAGCATCCAAAAAAATTTGCATGTTTGGCTTGGCAGACAGAATGTGGTATCTTCTCCATATGGACTCTGTTTGACAAAGTAAATATACCACCATAATCAGGAAGACGAGACGGATGCAATGGTGTTGGTTTCGTCGGATTCTGGGCACTTTCATTTTTGAGCATTTTTCATGCCTTGTCAGGCTTCTGAATCCGATTTCGGATCATGAACAATGACACATATACTGTTACATAGATCCACTTTGTATTGGTCGTGGCTATGTCTTGTCATCTCGTAGATCCACTGTGTATTCTTTGTGTCTACGATCAGTTCATGTCATAAGAGTATAGATCCATAGTGTATTTTCAGTGGCTATACCTTTTTATCAATACAATTATGGATCCACAGTGTATTTATGGCGGTCATATCTTGCAAGTCTTGATCACCCAAGCATAGGTATGCCTGCCTTGGGTTTGAAACATGTCATAATATTTGTTGGATGTTTGTGTGCAGCTTTTGTCAGGTTCTCTGCATCTATACCCTTGCTTGAAAGTCTACAAATCATTTCAGTTATCAGCTCCTGTCTTCTAACTTCATACTTTGGGGGGAAATCTGTTACACATAAAAAATACTCACTTTGATAGTGTCGCAAGTGTCGTCATTACAAGGTTCGCAAGTGTCACATTTTGCTTACAAGTGTCGCAAGTGTTAAAGAAAGCACATTGCCATCATTCCTATGTCGTGCCTATAATGACATGAGAAGGACATTTGAAACACCTCAAACACTTGATTTGGAAGAGGAGGAAAGGTTAACTGGGCTCATGAACCTTTTTCCATCTGAAAACACTCAAAAAAATAAGTTTTAAAGGAGAGCGCTCCCCTATACCTCTTCTGGGAGCGCTGGCACTCCCCCTTACACTGTCTGGGAGCGTTATAAAGCTCCTTTGGCCCTTTTGAGGGAGAGCTGGTGTCTTTAGGAGTGATGGCGCCCCATTTAAGCCTACTAGGGAGCACTACAATACTCTGATGTCCCTTTTGAGGGAGCGCTATGTATTTTAGGTAGCAGTTGAGTTGTTGAGATGAATAGGGGAAGGATCTTTTAATTCTTAGAAGGTAGTTGAGCTCGAATCCCTAGTCCATCCATGATCTTAGGGAAAATGCTCAACTGGAGGAGGCAAATCCTCACCTTCCCCAAGGATATCTCAAGTGATTAAAGCCTCTCCAAGGCTATATAAGCAAGCTTTCTAATGGTGAAAGGGGACTGGAAAAGGAGAATCACACCAAACTTATGATCTCATAAGTAGTGTTGGAACATAGATGATTTGGAGGCAATAGACCTATGATCTCATAGGGAGCAATCAGTGAATCTATCATCATTTGGATCGTGGATCTTTTGAGCAAGGGGTAGACAAGGAGGACTTGACGAAACTGTTGCAATTCATCTACGGCTATAAGCAATGTTTTGTCCTCATTAATATAATTTGCTTGGCCTATTTCTTTCTAATTCATGTTCAATCTCACATGAATTTGTCTCTTTAGTAGATAGACCTATTTCAGACTAATCTTGATAGAGTAGGAAGTAGTCGTACTTTGTTTTTCTACAGGGCTTATCGAGGAGCGAAAGATTGGAGCTCAACTCGGAGCGTGCATGGACAAACGCTGGTAAAAGGTACTTCTTTTCTCCTTCCTCCTCACACACTTGTCCACCTAGATCTAAAAGGAAGTTAGTGACCATGATAAGCACTTTCTGTCTTAGAGTTAAGATTCTATCTCTTTGAGGAGATCTACCTATCCGTAGGGAGATTTTCCTTCAACACTCTCTCCCTCCACTACACCAACATCCTCACTCTCATACTAGAAACCTACATCCACGACAACATAAGCTATGTTATCTCATCATCATGACTAAACTCCCAACAAATCCATATAAACACATTGTTTCCCCTATGCGATTGTTCCCATAAAAGTTGCACACATATGCGTGAATGTTCCAATAACAGTTGCACACTCATGTGTGACTATTTCACTTACACTCACGCACTCCTGTGTGATGGTTTCACTTATAGTCGCGCACTCTTACATGACTGTTCACCAAATAGTTGCGTAGTTCTTCCCTCACCTTGGGCGTGGATGTCTATCTGACAATCATACATATGTGCATATGCTATTTGTATATCCACATACATTTGCATGGTTTTTACTTGAACAACTGTGCACATGACCAACCTCCCTTTGTGTGACTGAAACCCCGAGCACCGCGCACATATGTGTGGGTGTCATTGATACAAATGTGCACTATGTGTGGATTTATTAATTAAACCCATGCATATGTTCATGGGGATCACATGATCTCCCATGTGGAACCACCCCCACAATCAAACAAATGGTCGTACGACCCTCCATACATCCCCTTACCCTCCCAAAATCATGCCTACACTATGTAAGAGGTTTTGACGGCTTACCTGGCTCTCTTTCCACTTGAATCCAACCGTACCTTCTCTCCCACTACTCAGAAATGTCCACGCATGAAACTCTCAGACCTCCACAATAGTAAGTACAAATGAGTTGGTTTTGTGGGCCCCATGCCCTTATATAAACCCTTTGGCCCAACTTCCTCACATCCGTTCAGAAGTGTTTGAGCTCTGTTTCTCACACCGTTTGCACCCACAATATTCCCTCACCTTAACAATGGTACTCTCAGATTCTCATTTCATTCTGTAGGCATGAGGACCCCTTTTGGCCACCTCGAGAATAGGTACGCACCTCCCGTCCACATTTTATTATCATGCAACTGTTATACACATGTTTTATTTTCAAAAATATGTTTCACTTTGGGTATTTGGTTTTAATTTGTAGGTCTTCACTGACATCCCCTTTAATGTCGTTAGTCATGCGATCCCTTGGCCCCTCTAGGCATATATTCCAAAATGGCATACCTTTCAAACCACTGCTCCCAGTTTCATTTCCAAATCATACCCCCTGAAAATTATCCTCAGGTTCCCCACACCTGATTTTGGGGTACCATCACCTCTATTGCATTTAGGTACCATCATCCGGTAGCTCCCTCACCTCCACGAGTTGTCCCACATATATTTATCCCTTGGTGTTACACCCCCGAGTAAGAACCTCATACTTCTTCCTCCTCATCATGCTAACAACCCCATTATGGACTCCCACATTCTTTTTTTTGGTTACATTAAGTGCACCTCCACATTATCATTGACCTTCCATATCATCCACCATCAATTGCCAATCTACAACATCATCATCCATTCATCTACCTAGTATAGAAACTAACCAATGGGGCTCCCACCCTCCACCAGTCTCTACTTGTGCCCTCTATAGGCCAAGCCATACTCCACTGGTGCACCCATTTTTGTACATGTCCTTTCAACCCCATTATTTATTCATTTGGTAATTGTAAAAAGCACATTTTACGTTTTAGCAAGTACAATAGATTTTGGTCATCGCACCTGATGGCGGTTTTTCCTTGGAACATCGCAACCCTTGGTTGGGGTATCTCACTACCCTCACACCATCGGCAATCCAGTTGTATCCAAGACAAAAACTTGACCACCACTAGACCTCTGTGTCTCATATCGCTTTATATTTTGACCTACGCTACATCCCCTTGCAGTCTCACCCCTTCAGCACAATATTCCCATATCTTATCGCCCCCTTGACACCAGATAGTATATTACAGTTTCTTACATCCATCAATACCCCCCAACCAAGGGAATTTCTAGAATCCTGTATATTCCAAACATCATTCATGATTATCACCCCCTTTATTGGTACCGATACAATTTCTGAAACAATGATGATCAAACCAGATATCCAGAAGCCCTTTGCTTCTTATCGTCACATTAATTTTAGTGTTGACATCAACAAAATTCTAGAAAAGTGACAGTATCTTGGCTCTCATTCCATTGACAATTACTAGCCTCAGATGAAAAAAATAGCATCCTAATTTATTTTTGATGTCGTTGATCCCCATGACATTCGACTCCATCACAATCTCATTTTACGATGGATCTTACTTTGCAACCATTGCAGTTTTTAGTAGCGACCGAAGACCTTTGAATATTATTAGGCCATCAATGCCTCTGATTACTTCACCACTCGATTAAGAGATAATTCCATCATTGGAATTGTCACATGTTCTTCTAATTCCCCCGAGGGCGCTGCAAATATATAATTCGTGAGCAAGTTTAGTTACTACTATCTCTTCATGGTCTCATGATATGTGCATGGGGAATGCCTGTCTCGTTTGTACAAAAACTTTTTTTTTCTAGACGAATTTGTATTGATATTCCATCCCCTCTCCCTTTGACAGATGAATCTAATAGCTCCTCATGTTCAGGTTTTCTCACTTTCTACAAAATATCATCATCACCAAAATAAACTATGATGTATTTAGGCTATATGTATGCTCCTAACCTCACACATCAGGGGGCATCTATTATCACCAGAAAATGGATCACTACAAATACAGACAATGGATGAAGAAAAAATTAACACAAGAACAACATACTTCCAATATTCATGGAAGGATTACAATCAGTTTTGCAAGACAATCATAAAACTATGTAAAAGTGGTTCTGTAAATCTGTGCACATTCAGCCAAAGAAGTGTGCACACATCCATGCAGGATAACATGGTGTATGATGCACATAGTGCAAGGAGTGTGTGACTGACACGAGAGATCCATGTGGATGTAGAAATGATGCATTGATGAGTTTGGTCGGGCCTCAGCCACTTTTGGGGTGAAGGGGATCTCCCCCATACCCAAAATTGCCCTTGAATTTTTCCTTGGGATCATTGAAAAGGATGGGAGGTACCTCCAAGGGCCTCCCGTTCACATTTGGAACCAGTTAAGAAAAATATTTCCATCCTCCTACAAATAAAGGGCCATTGCATGAAAAAAAGAAGAAGCATTTGAGTATTGTTATGATTCTCATTTTTAGCTTTGGGAAGCCATCTTCCTCTTATAAAGCTTTGGGCATCCATAGAAAGTGTTACGACTCTCTCCTCTTGAGTGGTCCATCACTCTTTTCTTCACCATTTTCATTTGTTAGCAATTGATAGTAGAAATAAGACTTTGTACTTGGGGAATCAAGAGCCTTCCCAAGGAGGAAGAGGGGACTCATAAGTTCCCATATTTCTCCAAGGAGTATCAATTTGAAGATCAATTTACTTGGTATATCTCTCTTGTGTTTTCTTTGTGCATTCATTTCAAGTTATTGTTTTCTTAGTTTATATTTATTTCATTGTTTTTTATTTCTTGTTTCTTTATGTTAGTTGAGACACTAACCAAATAAATCTCTATTGTGCTTTCTGGATAGCCTAACTAGATAGTTAAGGGAGCTCCTTTTGCTCACCCTTGTACCAAAAGGAACCCAACAACTCTGATACCATGTTGAATTTTTTAAGATATGATAATTATTTCCTTATTATTTCAAATAGAATTTTATGCCATTGTTATCATAGAATAATTACACACTGAAAATATCAACCAAAATAAACTGCATTGGAAACAACATAATCATAGAAAGATAACCATGCACAATAGACACAATATTTTATCTTAGGAAACACAACCTTGGGAGAAAACCCAACAATTTTTCTTAAGAATAATTCAAGACAATAAATACATCACCATTAAATGAATAAAACCTAGCGCAATTTCTCCCTAGCATGAGGAAGAACCCTCGATAAATATCAAACCACCAAAATATAGTGAACCCTCCAAAAATTAGCAAGCCATAGACAACTAGCAACTGACTACTACAACTAGCTAATGTGCACTTGATGAGAATAGTTGTGTGATGATGATAATGAAAATGATCAAGTCTCTTATTTATATTAATCGAGTCACCTGTAATTTCCTTGTGGGGTTGACTTCTTATTTTGTCTTCAATATCTTCTTTAATTTCTTTCTAAGGTTTCTTCAATATTTTAATGGGATTTGACTTGTCTTCTTGGAATTTATTCTTTACAATAAAAAAAAATTATGAGCCTTTTTAATGTGTCATCTCCTCATATGCACATCTAATTAATATAGGGCTCTAATATTGAGTAGATTCACCAAGAAGCCACTCATCACAAGGGGTCTCTTTAGCCTACATATTCAACATTAGACTAGACTTGTAAACAAGTCAAACCTACCCTACAAAAGGTAGATCACTCCATCCTGGAGAAAAAAATGTGAGAGCATATCGAGTCTTTATCACTCCTCGTCAAATTAGCATGACTACTAGGAGAAAGACTACACCTGGGCCATTCACCACTAACCAAATCAACATCGCCCCGTGAGTGAATGTATCATTCTCCCTCATTCAAATCAACATGAACAATATGGGATAATGTCTACTTGATGTTGCTAACTAAAGAAACATCAACATCTTGGGCCATTCACCACTAACCAAATCAACATGGCCCCATGAGTGAATGTATCATCCTCCCTTGGTCAAATTAGCATGACCAATCTGAGAGAATGTATGCCTGATGTCGAAACATCAACACAAAATTATTTGAGACAAATTGCATTGGAAAGAGTATAGTATGTAGTATGTTCTGTGTGATTTTTAGAATCAGATAAAAAATATTGAGCGCATGGCATGCTATACAAGTTTATAAATTCAGGAAGGTCTTCCATTTTTATTATATCTTCTATTCAGTGATGAATCAATAAGTAAAACTTGGAGGAATTTCAGAGAATATATAAAATAATATTGGGTGCAAGTTTCAGACCTTGATTCATGATAGGTATGGAGTTATACTTTTTGGAAGTTATGGTTTGTGACTAATCCAGAAACTAGTCCCAAATAGGTGTTCGAAATAAATTTAAGAAGTGATGTTGGGGTTTATATGTGGACCTCAGTGGACCTAGAATATTTATTTGGACCCAATTTATATGTGGACCCAGTTTTGATGTATCAATGATAGTGATAGTGATAGTGATAGTGACAATCTATATGGACCCAGTTTCTAAGTGGACCCAATTTGATGATGATGATGTATCAATGATAGTGAAAAAGACAATGACAAAACTTATATTTAGTGAAAATGACTTGTGAGAAGATTGATGTCATCATTTGGTGCATATTTGTGTGAGGGATTTGGAGCAGATTAGTTGAGCACCTAGAGATGATATTGGACTAGACCATATTGTGAGAACAATTTTGAAACAAGGGTGGCAGGGTGGTGCAAGGTAGGATATCGAGTTCTCATTTAGGTTGGTGCTTGAGAAACAAGGGTGGTTTGGTGTTGCACATTCATATTGGTGTCTTTATATAGGAGGTTTATGCTTGCATGGGAGTTGCAGCTTCCCTTGAGTTGGTTCCCCCTTCTAGTTGGTGCTTCCTGTGACTGTAATATTCAAGATATATATATATATATATATATATATATATATATTAAAATTGTTCCATGGTTTTCTCCCATTTGGGTTTCCACATAAAAATATCTTGTGTGTTGTGTTTGATGTTATGCATTGTTGACTGTAATTGTTGATAAGTTAATGTTTACATGTTGTGATTAAAAATAGTAAAAAGTGCTCAATATTGTTTCACCCGCCCCTCTCAGTATTGGAGAATATTCCAACAATTGGTATCATGGTGAGATTCCCTCAGTAACAGTCTAACCAATTGAAGGTATATCATGGATGGAATTGAAAATGGAATGCTATTGTTTGATGGTTATAACTATTCTTTCTGGAGCAGAAGGATGGGATTATTTTTACAAGCATAGGGATTTGAAATTTGGAACTTAGTTGTTTGAGGATACACTACTCCAAAGAAACCTCTGAAGACTTCAGCCAAGAAGGAATTAAAAAGGAATAAAAAAATAACAATGGATGCCATCTTGGATGGATTATTTGATTCATAAAATTCAAAGAGGGACAATGTTCATTGACCAAAGAGATTTGGGAAAAACTACATAATCTCTACTCTACGCAATATCTTCTTGTAATCATAGATCCAGAGCATGTTGATCAAGATAAAGAAGATGTTGAGATAGAACAGGAAGAAAGATTGATCTTCATGGAAATGGAAACTCATAAAGGAACCCTTGGAAATGATGAAGAAGATTATGAAAAAGGAAAAGTGGATCTTGAGGAAGAACTAATCAGTGCTTTAAGTGATATAAAAAGGGAAAGGAACAAAAACAAGTCCCATAAGAAAGAATTGATCAAGCTAAAGAGGGTTCTCAAAACCCTAACAAAAATTATGAAGAATTTCAATAGATTATCATAAATCTAAAGGTTCAGTTGGAAGAAGCCAAAGTTATTGAAGAAACACTAAAAAATCAATTGGAAGAAAAGAAGAAAATAAACAAGTGTTTGGAAGCTGAAATAGTATTACAGAGAAAATAACTTGAAAAGGAAGAAGAAGAAGTTGCTCGCTTAAAAATCAAGGTAAATGAAATATAAAAGAGAGAAGATATTTTGACAAGACATCTTAAGTAAATATATGAAGAATTAAACAATCTTGAAGCTTAATTTAGTCGATAAGAAAGAATATTTGAAGAAGAAATCATCTCCTCGAAAACCCAACTTGAAGAAGAAAAGAGAAAGGAAGAAGTAACGAAGATCCATTTGATGAATAAAGAAAAATATAGTGAGAATCTTGAAGAAGAAGTCATCTCGTTGAGGGTTGAATTTGACAACCTCAACAAGAAATTGAAGATCTCTCAAGTACCGGAAGGCATTCTCAGTTGTCAAAGGTCATCATTCAATAAAGCAGGTTTTGGATACATTGGTGAGGCCTCATGAAAATAAGATTCAAATTCTAATCCCAACAAGAGCATTGAAGAGAGAGTAAGTTCCACACCTCCAGTAAAGAAATTTGAAGAGAAGTGTTCCAGGTCTCCGAAAAATAAAAATGAAGAGAAGGATAAGAATTATTCATACATTCTCAAAGGAAGGGATCATGATAAACAAGAGTCAAAGAGGAATGCACACAAAATACATGTATCTCCAAGAATACTTTCTACCTCCAAGCATAAAAAAATCTTCAATCATTGTGAAGGAAACAACAGAAGAAAATATCGTGATAAACTAAGGCATGAATTCAAAAGGACTGCATCACAAAGAGGATCACTTGCTTCCAAGTATCAAAGTTTATTTCTTGGTTATGGTTTTACTTGTAATAAATTTGGAAATAAAGTTGTAGATTGCAGAGTATATGCAATAAATGCTCAAGAAAGACATGTTTATGTGCCCCCCTACAATATTGAATGTTAAAAATTCCACAACTATAGACATATAGCTAGTGATTGTAGAAGCATGATGGAGTCTTCCTTGAGGGAAAAAATCGATATCAGATACAAGAAGGTTTGGATAAGAAATAAAAACAAAAAGAATAGGTGAATGAAGAAATCCTAGATATCACACTAACATGAATTACCAAGTTGTGAAATCATGACAAATCTACATGAAAAGAGGACTATGTCAAGATTCAAAATGATGATACTGCAATAGAGAAGGTTTATGTATTTTTCTAATAAATATGGCTTGGAGACTCCCAGTAATGTGAATATTGAAGAGGGGGAGTCTAAGAAACAACTATTACATATTGGAGAACTATTGTTTGGGAAGTCTGAAGTGTTTGCACATTTTGGGAAGGAAAATTCAGAATGTCATGATGGAAGATGAGTATAATGTCTCATGAGTGATTGGTTGACTAAGGAGAAATTTTTGAAACAAATCTCCATGTAGGTATGAAGGGGTCAACTGGAAGTTACGAGGAATATCATTGACACACTTTTGAGGAAGACATTCATGATTTTATAGAGGATTCCAAGAATGTATTCAAGAAGGGATATATTCATTATAGATTCGAGAATGTGTACTTGTTGCAGACTTGTAGAGTTTGGTTTGAAGATAGAGAAGATGATGCAGGCGTGAGTAACCTCTGACACCCGCTTACAGGATCGTTCTCATTTATTCATGAGCCGAAGCGACTCTTTCGATTCCTTCGTGGAATCTCTACTAAAAACCCGATCCACAGGTCCTTCTGATCTCCCTGTCACGGCCTCTGCACACGCCTGTGACATTTCCCCGACTCAATATCGGGTTTCAGGGTTTCTTGTTCTTCGATGCCAAGAACCTCTGTCCCCACGATCTCCCAATTGTTGATTTGCCGATAAGCACCTCTTTTGGCCTTAGCCCATCCTGGCTATGCCCTGGTCCATGCGATCGCTTTCCATAAGACCGCAGCCTTATATTCCTATCGGGATTTCAAGCATCGCAATGCCGAAATGCAAAAACACTTTGTCCTCGGAATCCTCGATATTCCGATCCTCGATTCTCCGACTTGACGTCAGCTAGTCCCCACAACAACGGAGCTTTCTCCTTATCGGGATTTCATAGTTCACAATTCTGAAATGCCCAAACTTCTTGTCATCAGGATTTTCGATATCTGGATGCCTGATATGCTGATCCTCTGATCACGCTCACAGCCTTGACCTTTCAATGGTCCTTTACCCCATCGAAATTTCAGACTTCGCAAAACCAAAATGCACGAACTCTTTTATCTCGGGACTTCTGATATGTCGATGTTCGATATGCCGATAGACGATTCTCTTTCGGGAAATCTCTCGAATACTCTGATCTCTTCGACGCGTCCTCCTATGATGGACGGTCCTGATCGCCTCTCGTGATTTCGCGACTTCTGATGTCTCGGACACCTCATCTTCAGGACTCGTGAAATGTCGAACTCCAATGCACCAAAATACTGATGGGCGCTCGATCTCTGTCACGTGCCTCCACAAACGGACGACTCAGATCTTTCCCTAGACTTTTTAACATGAAAGTTCCCGATCTCGTGTCTTCGAGACTCCCGATATGCCGATGACCGATATCCCGATACCTGTCGGTACTTTTGCCTCCACGAATCCCAGGGCCCGGATCTTCGAAATGGATGATCGCATGACACGTGACCTTCCTCAAATCAACGACTGTGATTCTTTCGCTGTTTCGGGACTTGTAAAGCCTTGATCTTTCGACCTCGAGAACTCCGATATCCTGAGTGTCGATATCCCGATGCCTGTCGGGAATTTTTTCCTCTCCCTACGAGGGCTTAAACCTCATGCAATTTTGGTCGATCCAGCGACTGACGGTTATCTGAGAGAGATCCGATGGCTCACGGTCTCCTCTCCTCTGTGTGCTCCTCCTATGGCCTGGACGTGAAATCCAATGACTGTTGTGCTCCCTCCTGAGCTTGCGCACTGTCTTCCTGCACTTGGAAAAATCCCAAGTTCTCAAAGACCTCAACCTTTGTCTTCGTCTCCGCGAACTCCACGACTATGAGCTTCGCCGCACGCTCTGAAAACGCTAACTCCTCCTGAGTTTTCCTTTGAATCCTTGAAGATTTGACCTCTACACTCCTGTAGAGTCTTCGCACCCTGAAGTACTATCTCTTATGAGCTTTCCCAAGTACTCAAACCCCAAGAAAACTCGGTTCTTCTTCCTTTCTCCTATATATGGGGAATTCAGAGGCCTTCCTGGCACTCTGTCTACTCAAGAAACCTCTTGCTGAGTCTGTCAGGGTGTTTAGCAACCCTGTGAAGATCCCTTAGGGGATTCTTCCTTTGAATTCCAGAACTCAAAAGAGTTATCTTTTCCTCTGTGCCTATCTGCACACCTACTCAATGCCCACCTAGCAAAGTATCTTTTCCCAGAACATTCAGCAGTTCTGTCCTCTTATGCACCTATGCACCCGCTCATGCCCACTTGGAAGAGCTCTCAGAATCCTCAGTGATTATGTCTCCCTCTGTCTGAACTCACAACAAATTTCTTCCTCTTATGCACTGTTGTGCATGTGATCAATGCCCACATGGCAGAGCTTCACAGAACTCCTCAGAGCTTCTGTCTGCAACTGTGTCTCTCCTACACAGCCTTTCCTCCAAGGTATTTATCAACCTTGAGGTCTTCACTGAGTTGTTGATTCCAGTTCTTGTGCTGCAACACGTCTTTGTCTGAACCCACAGAATTCAGAAGTGCTTTAGTGCACTGGTATTTAGAGACCGCAGTACTCTGTCACACCCTCCTGGCATGAAACCTCAAAGACCTTCACCTGAAATCCAACCAAATCCTGCAAATGCACAACTACAACACACATCTACAACATACATAAAGAACACTCACATACATCCACATAACACAGAAATACATGCAGGAAAAACTGCTTCTGTTTATATTAAAATGGCAAATGCCTATATTTACAAGGTGTTGCTGAGAACGGCCTATAACAAGGTATCGACTCTTCTCTTCTACACTCTACTCGTAGATTTTCACACAACTTCTTCTATTCTTAACTTACACAAAATGAGATACAAAATCTCTTTTACCTGAGGGGGCTCTTCGAGCGCTTCCCTCCAATATACCTACCCTATTCAATTGCATTGAATAGATGTCTAGTCTATCATATGGATCTAGATCTCAACCATACAACATTAAAAGCTAATCTACCTAACACCTGCACAAAGGCACGGCTCTACAGATCACCATCTTAGACATTTAATTACATTCAATTCAGATTTAAATGAGGCTATGCCTCTCTTTAACGCATGACTTGAATTCGCTGGCATGGCTGGCTGGCTAGCTGGCTGACGTGGAGTGATGCTCCTGCATCATACTCCTCAGCTGCAAAATTCTTGAGCTCCTGATCATGAGCTTCCCATCTCAACTGTTGGAAATCCTCCTGGATCCAAAACAAATATCTGGAGTTGTTCATCTACTCCATTCTGCTACTGCTTCTGCGCTGTTGCTGCTGTTGCTTCTTCTTCCTTGCTCAGCCTCTCCTCGCTGGCAGTTTCTGCTGACCGAATCATTAGCGTTCTGATCTCCTCGATCACTGCATCCAGCTGCTCCAATGGATGGCTCTGCTCATGCAGTCTCCTCGGCTACAAAAATTTTCCGCAATCGGGTAGATCATCATGATCTCCCATGCTTTCTTCTTCATCTTCATATGTGGCCTCAAGTTGCCACACTGTTGCAGAATTCATCTTTACAGTCTCTTCCTGACTGACCTTCTGTTCAGTCATCTTCTCTGACAGATCAACTTCTGTCAGTTCTCTTGCTAGCTCTGGATTGTTCAGCCAATCCTGCAATATCTCCAGCTCCATCTCCCATGGAGTGATAAATCTGTCTGCTCGCTCTTTGGCTTCCTTTGCTTCTAGCTTCAGTGCCACAGCTTCCTCAGCTTTCTAGCTGAAAGCGTTGAGACACTCCTCAAAATTCTCATCTTCTTCATCTTCTTGGGCAGCTTCCAAAGTCTTCTCCAATCCCTCTTCTTCCCTGACAATCTCAGCCGACTATTCTTCTGTTGTTGCTACACCTGCAACACAGATTTCTGCCTCCTCCTGGGAAAGTGGTAGGAATACTCCAATTCCCCAAATCATCAGAATATTATCTTGATCTTCCTTCTCGGTTAGATGCACATGCTGATCTAATTTCATTTACGAGCTCACCTTCTCTGTCAGCTTCTCAGGCTAATTCTGACTCACTTGCTCATCCCTGCCCACCTGACAATATGGGATGCTTCTGCTACTCTCTTGGCAGACTTTGAGATCCTGCAGCGACCTCATTTCATTGCCCAGCTGGCAATGTGAAATTCCATGGCTATCCTCATGACAGTCTGTGAGATCCCGCAACGATCTCATCTCGTTGCCCACCTAGAAATTTGGAATTTCTTCTCTGCCCTCCTGGCAGTTCTTGAGATCTCCAGCTAATCCCATTTCATTGAGACTTCTCCCAGTTTCTGGTTCACATACCTGAACCATGTTCTTATCCTGCCGCATCCACAGTTTGAGATTTTCTATGTCCGCCTTTAATTCAGCGAGCTCTCTATCCATCTCTGCAAGCTTTTCTACCTTACTCTTCTTCCCAACATGCCTATGGTCTTCAGTGACCATGGTGTTGTCTTTGTATTCTTTCCTAGCAAACCTGCTGCTGTCACTCTGCACCAAGAGTGTTACCAGATTCATCCTATAGTCTCCCTGACTGCTTTCTTGATTGCTTCCTACCTGCAAACAATCGCCACAGAGTCTCCAGCGCTCTGTCTTCTCCCTTTACCTCCTCTCTTTGCTTGAAATATACAAACAAAGTTCTAGCTCTGATACCACTTGACGTAGGCACGAGTAACCTCTGACACCCGCTTACAGGATCATTCTCATTTATTCATGAGTCGAAGCGGCTCATTCAATTCCTTCGTGGAATCTCTACTAAAAACCCGATCCACAGATCCTTCTGATTTCCCTGTCACGGCCTCTGCACACGCCTGTGACCTTTCCCCGACTCAATATCAGGTTTCGGGGTTTCTTGTTCTTCGATGCCAAGAACCTCTGTCCCCGCGATCTCCCGATTGTCGATTTGCCGATACGCACCTCTTTTGGCCTTAGCCCATCTTGGCTATGCCCTGGTCCATGTGACTTCTTTCCATAAGACCACAACCTTATATTCCTATTGGGATTTCAGACATCGCAATGCTGAAATGAAAAAACACTTTGTCCTCGGAATCCCCGATATTCTAATCCCCGATTCTCTAACCTGACGTCATCTAGGCCCCAAAACAATGGAGCTTTCTCCTTATCTAGATTTCAGACTTCGCAATTCCAAAATGCCCAAACTTCTTGTCATCAGGATTTCCAATATCCCGACGCCCGATATGTTGATCCTCTGATCACGCTTGTGGCCTTGACCTTTCAACGGTCCTTTACCCCATCGAAATTTCAGACTTCGCAAAACCTAAATGCACGAACTCTTTGCTCCAGGGACTTCTGATATGCCGATGTCCGATATGCTGACAGACGATTCTCTTTCGAGAAATCTATTGAATACTCTGATCTCTTCCACACGTCCTCCTATGATGGACGGTCATGATCGCCTCTCGCTATTTCATGACTTCTGATGTCCTAGACGCCTCGTCTTCAGGACTTGCGAAATGTTGAACTCCAATGTGCCAAAATACTGACGGGCGCTCGATCTCCGCCACGTGCCTCCACAAACGGACGGCTCAGATCTTTCCTGGGACTTTTTACCATGAAAGTTCCCGATCTCGTGTCTTTGAGACTCCCGATATGCCGATGACCGATATCCCGATACCTGTCGGGACTTTTGCCTCCACGAATCCTAGGGCCCGGATCTCCGAAATGGATGATCGCGTGACACACAACCTTCCTCAAATCAACGGTTGCGATTCTTTCACTGTTTCAGGACTTGTAAAGCCTTGATCTTTTGACCTCAAGAACTCCGATATCCCGAGTGTCGATATACCGATGCCTTCCAGGACTTTTGTCCTCTCCCTACGAGGGCTTAAACCTCGTGCAATTCTGGTCGATCCAGCGAATGACGGTTATTTGAGAGAGATCTGATGGCTCACAGTCTCCTCTCCTCTGTACGCTCCTCCTATGGCATGGACGTGAAATCCAACGGTCTAGATCTCCTTTTCTCCAGCCGATCTGATGGCTGTTGTGCTCCCTCCTGAGCTTGCGCACTGTCTTCCTGCACTTGGAAAAATCCAAAGTTCTCAAAGGCCTCAACCTTTGTCTTCGTCTCCGCGAACTCCACGACTGTGAGCTTCTCCATGAGCTCTGAAAATGCTAACTCCTCCTGAGTTTTCCTTCAAATCCTTGAAGATTTGACCTCTACACTCCTGTAGAGTCTTCTCACCCCAAAGTGCTATCTCTTCTGAGCTTTCCCAAGTACTCAGACCCCAAGGAAACTCGGTTCTTCTTCCTTTCTCCTGCAGATGGGGAATTTAGAGGCCTTCCTGGCACTCTGTCTACTCAAGCAACCTCTTGTTGAGTCTGTCAAGGTGTTCAACAACCCTATGAAGATCCCTCAGTGGAATCTTCCTCTGAATTCCAGAACTCAAAAGAGTTCTCTTTTCCTCTGTGCCTATCTGCACACCTTCTCAATGCCCACCTGGTAGAGTATCTTTTCCTAGAATGTTTAGTAGTTCTTTCCTCTTGTGCACCTATGCACCCGCTCAATGCCCACTTGGCAGAGCTCTCAGAATCCTCAGTGATTTTGTCTCCCTCTGTATGAACTCACAACATAGTTCTTCCTCTTATGCACCATTGTGCATGCGCTCAATGCCCACCTGGTAGAGTTTCACAGAACTCCTCAGAGCTTCTGTCTGCAACTATGTCTCTTCTACACAGCCTTGGATCTAAGGTATTCAACAACCTTGATGTCTTCACTGAGTTGTTGATTCCATTTCTTGTGCCGCAGCACGTCTTTGTCTGAATCCGCAGAATTCAGAAGTGCTTCAGTGCACCGGTATTCAGAGACCGCAATACTCTATCACGCCCTCCTGGCATGAAACCTCAAAGACCTTCACTTGAAATCCAACCAACTCCTGCACAAATACAACACACATCTACAGCATACATAAAGAACACTCACAGACATCCACATAACACAGAAATACATGCAGGAAAAACTGCTTCTGTTTATATTAAAATGGCAAATGCCTGTATTTACAAGGTGTTCCTGAGCACGGCATGTAACAAGGTCTCAACTCTTCTCTTCTGCACTCTACTCGCATATTCTCACACAACTTCTTATATTCTTAACTTACACAAAATGAGATACAAAATCTCTTTTACCTGAGGGGGCTCTTCGAGCGCTTCCCTCCAATCTACCTACCCTATTCAATTGCATTGAATAACTGTCTAGTCTAGCATCTGGATCTAGATCTTAACCATACAACATTAAAGGCCGATCTACCTAATGTCTGCACAAAGGAACGGCTCTATATCTCACCAGCTTAGACATTTAATTACATTCAATTCATATTTAAATGAGGTTGCGCCTCTCTTTAACGCGCGACTTGAATTCACTGGCGTGGTTGGATGGCTAGCTGGCTGACGTGGAGTGATGCTCCTGCATCAGAAGACTAGTTGACATATTTGATTCAGCTTGAGAAGCAGGAATATGTGGTGACCAATTGTAGTAGATTTGGAGAATTATTTAGAATATTAAAGTGGCAGATTAGTTAGCATTGTGTACAGTTGAGTAACAGAGTCATGGAAGGTTTTGTGACACTTAGATAAATATGAATTCATGAGGTATTTGGTAGGTCTAGAAGACAATACTTGACATGAATTAGAGAAGATACATGACAATGGATGAAAGCATGAGATCAAGAGGAATTTCAGAAAGACTAGTTGTCACTGTCATCAATAGGAATGTTTAGTAAAAAATGACTCATAAAATAAGCACATTGATATGTGGAACCAACTAGTCACGGGAAGGAAAGTTGTGAGAGGCATAGCAAAACAAGGGGATAGAAATCATCAAGAGGAGATTGTTTAATGATGTTTTAATTGATGTAAAATTAAATCATTGGTGATTATGTCATTGATTTCAAAGTAGTGAAGAAGACAAGACATGAAGAACACATCCTCCTTAGAAGCATTGTAGAAGAGATGACTAGTCAGCTGAAGCTCAGTGAAGACATGACAAGCCATGAAGACTTGAAGTCAAGTGATGAAGGAACCTTGACATGAGTGATTTTAATATATTTCAGTGCATTAAAATAACATGAAGTACCAATGGACAAGAATCTCTATAAGAGAAGAAAGGAAGCATATCCAATAATCCCCACATTGATCCACATGACATTTTGCAAAGAAGAGAGGGGGATAAATTTTTTTAGGGGAATTTAACATTTTACATTGATGTCAAATGGGGAGAGAAAGATAAAAATCATGAATATAGGGGGAGAAATGGTCACATGGGGAGTATGAGTGTTTCCGTCAATGCTAAAGGGGGATATTGTTGGAAACTTGGTTGTCATTGATGCCAATCCTAGAATAAGCCCTCAAGTAGGTCTAGAAGTTCCTAGAAGTGATGGGTTTATTTTAAGGAGTCTCAAAGTGGTCCCCTTATGGAAGAGCTCTAATCATGGCCCTCATGGGAAGATTCTTTGAATAATTATGCAAGAATATCTAGTTTTTAAGAAAATAAGTTACATTGTATGGTCAAGAAGCCCTAAAAATATGGAAAGAAGCCCCAGAGGTGTGGTCATGAATCCCTAAGTTGATTGAATAAAACGAGTATGAAAGACTTTGAAAATTCATGAAAAACCTCCATGGATTGATATTCCTTGTCAAGCCATTTCCAATGGTAGGTGGCACACCATGTGCTTCCTCACGGTTGAAGAGATATTCCTTCTTAAAGATGATCATGTAAGGTATGGCCAAGAATCCCTAAAGAAGCCCCAAAGGTGTGGTAACAAAACCTCAGAAGTAAAGGAATGAAGTCCCCAAATTAATCCCTAATTTTATAATGAAATAAATATGAAAAGGACAAGTCGTCCTTACAAGATAAATTAAAATAAAAATTTCCCCTAAAAAGTGTTGCAACCAAGAAATTATAGGTCAGCCCTAAATTTAAGTAAAGGAAGTTCTTGGAAGGGTATAAATACACATTAATAACATCTCATTTTCATAATTCAACTTTATGATTTTCTAGTACAAGCTTGGAAAGGAATTTCAGAGGGAAGATGAAGTGAAGAAGGGAAAAATTCCAAGGGATGATTAAGTCTTGTGATGATGTGTTCTAAGGTATGTTATTTAAATCACATCTTGGAATTTTCACTATAACCTATTTTATCAAATGATTAAGATAAACAATATGGGAGGATGTTGAGAAGAGATATCAAGGTACATTTTTTACGAATTTCAACTTCTGGGTTGTTTTACTTTTTGAGATACACTCTGTGAAAGATAGGGTTTTTTACTAGTCTTGTAACTAGTCTTAAACAAGTGTTCCAGGTAAAACAATCACAACTTATTCATAGAGGATCAAAATTATTTGCGACCATTTTCATTGGAAAAAGTACAATCCTTATTATTTTATATGTGAGTTTCAGAATTAGATATCAAATATTAAGCATATGGCATGTTGTACAAGTTCACTCTCCAGAATTGTACAAAATGAGGAAGGTCGACCTTTTTCATTATATCTCTTTCTCAGTGAGGAATCAAGGAGAAAAAACTGGAGGAATTTTAGAGAAGATATAAAATAATATTGGTTACAAGTTTCATACCTTGATTCATTATAGGTATGGATTTATACTTGTTGGAAGTTATGGTTTGTGACTAATCCAGAAAATAGTCGCAAACATGTGCTCAAAATAAATTTAAGAAGTGATGTTGGGGTTTGTATGTGGAGCCAAGTGGACCTAGGATATTTATGCGGACCCAGTTTTGATGTATCAATGATAGTGACAGAAACAATGACAGTGACAGTGACAATATATATGGACCCAATTTCTATGTGGACCTAGTTTAATGATGATGATGTATCAATGATAGTGCCATAGAAAGTGATAGAACTTATCTTCAGTGACAGCGACTTGTGAGAATATTGATGTAAGAATTTGGTGTAGATTTGTATGAAGGATTTGGAGAAAATTAATTGAGGACCTAGAGATGGCATTGGACCAGACCATATTGTGTGAACAATTTTGAAACAAGGGTGGCAAGATGGTGCAAGGAAAGAGATCGAGGTATACTTCAAATTGGTGCCTGAGAAACAAGGGTGGTTGGGTGGTGCATATGAATATTGGTGTCTTCATATAGCAGATTGATGCTTGCAGGGAGTTGCATATTCTTTTGGGTTGGTTCTTATAAAACTAGGTAGTTGGTGCCTCCTTCTAGTTGGTGTTGGTAAATCAAGGAGTTGAAGCTTCCTTCAGGTTGATGCTTGTAAATTAGGGGGTTGGTGCCTCCTTCCAATTGGCACTAGTAAATCATAGAAGTTGGTTCTTCCTGTGAATGTAATATTCAAGATATATGTATTAAAATTGTTTTGTGGTTTTCTCCTGTTTGGGTTTGCACATAAAAATATCTTGTGTATTGTGTTTTATGTTATGCATTGTTGAATGACATTGTTGATAAGTTAATGTTTACAGGTTGTTATTAAAAATGGTAAAACGTGATCAATACTAATTCACCATATCCCCTCTCAGTATTGGTGAATATTCCAACATGATTTTTTGGATAACCATGGTGACACAAAGGAC
>ML840039.1:16112-42344 GCA_009831015.1 Picea engelmannii | reverse complement strand
TCCAACCTCCTAATCTCATCATGTCTAAGTGCCAACACATATGAAGCCTCACAAGTGTCACCACTATGTTGAAGTATTGAATCCTCAACATTGCCTGACGGGGAAGATGAAGGACATGCGCTATCATCCTGTCCATCCAACTGCCCCTCAAATGCGCAAGAGTCACTAGCCTCCATCTCAGTCATCTGGTTGAGTTTGTAGTACATGTCTAGCTTTTGTTCCCCAGCTCTGGCAGTGCATTTGAATGATCTGTCAAAAGAAGGTATGGTGAGTTTACCAACTTTCCGGATGAAATCTATATTATGCCCCTGTTGTTGCTGCTGTCCTCCTCTCTGAGGTTCTCTAGGATGGGTCAAGCCCCATAACAACTCAAAATTACGGAAATCGTCGGAATGTAACAGAGCCAAAGCCCAGTTGTGCGGAATGGATCCTAATGATGAACAATACAAGTCGGGCCCAAATAAACCCCTCAATATCTCTCGAACTCTCTGTCACCCCTATCTGGCTACTCGGGTAGGCATAACACTCTGAAATGTTGTAATGTTATAATGTCCCAAAATGGGGACATTACAAAGAAAATGAACGAGGCTTCTACTAATTCAGGCGAGATTGATCCACATCTTTACCGACAACTGATTGGATCATTGATGTATCTGGTTAACACCAGACCTGATATGATCTATGTAGTGAATGTACTTAGTCAGTTTATGAGTCAACAAAGATAGACTCACTGGATAGCAGCGAAGCATGTATTGAGATATCTACGAGGCACAGTTGTATATGGCCTGAGATATGGCTAGGTCTATGGTGTTGGGGGATCTTCTCTTGAGAATATAGCAAATGATTGTTGGGTTTTTCTCTTGTTTGAGAAGGGTTTTCCCAGGATACTTCTTGTGTTCTTGTGCATGGTTATTTTTCTTGTGATCTTTGTTATTGCAGCACTTGTGTATGGTGTTGCTGCATTTGTTTATGGTTCAAGTACATGTTTAATGAAATAAACTACATGTGCATGAGCTAAGCATAGAGAAAATTCAACAGTAAGAACCTTTGTATTGACCAAACCCTTTTTGAAAAATGGCATCCTTTGAAGAGTCCTATGAAGAGATGATATGTAGTCTTATTGTGGTTCTTGCACTGAGCATATATGCTTGGACCTTGCCAACCTCTCCACAATAAAACCTCCCAGGTGAGTACTTTATTGACAGTGACAACCACATGAACAACCTGGTTTTAAGGGGACTTTCACCTTCCAAATCTTGGACCACCACCATTTTGCCTCATCCTCTTTCCCTTCCAAAACATAGCTATGTAGCCAAATCTAGCAGTATTTCTACCTCTAGTTGTATTTTTTGACCACACCAAAATGCCATCTTTATTCCTCAGTTTGATGAAACACAAAGCCATCTTTTCTGTAAGTCCATTCCATTCCCCTTCTTGTTCTCCTTCCAACCCTATATTTTCTGAAGATACCTAGCCTTCTTTCCACAAATTTGCATTATAGGGATTGGTGACATCAACTAAAAGAGGATATTATTTTGTCTAAGGGTATTTAGTAACCCTTCTGTCAATCTGTGCATTCCTCTACTGCATATCTAGGGTCAATTCCAATATGAACCTTCCCTCCATCACCAATATTCCACACCAGCCAATTACCTATTTGTGTAAATGAGAGAACTAATGCCTTCCATATAATAGAGGCATTGCCAATTTTCTTATTTGGATTCCTTATCTATTCCTCTGTTGTGAGTGGCTCTACATACTTTTGAACCATCACATTTTGCCACAAACCTTCACCAGAAATATGTCTCCAAAGGCTCTTAGTTGCTAGTGCTTTACCAAAGTGATATATGTTTTTCTAACCCCCAACCCCAGCTTCTTGGGCTTAGCCAGCCTCCCCCACCTAAGCAATGAGATGCTCTCATTTTCTTTCTTTCTTGTCTAGAGAAAATTGAAGACCTTCCTAATTTTATTCAGGATGCCTTTTGAAATATATGCAAATGAATGCCAGTGAACAGGGATTGCTTCTAACGTTTCTTTAACCATAGTTAATCTACCACCCATTGACAGCCATCTGGTACACCATAATGAAATCCTTCTCTTGATTTTGTCATAAAGTCAAATCTAGTCTTTATAACCATACTCATTAGCTTTTAACTTGAACTCAAGGTATTTGAGCCCTTTATTGAAATCACTGACTTGAGACGGAAGTATTGAGTGGACGGCTCTTTCTTGCTGAGGCACTGTCTTGTGGTAAGATATGGAGGACTCATGATTGTTGATCTCTATATCAGTTGCTTTACCATACATTTCTAAAACCTGGTGAAAGCCATGTGCATCTCTGAGGGATCCATCACCAAACAAAATCACATCATCAACAAACATTAAATGAGTTAAAAATAGTTTTTTTCAATGTTGATTCCTTTTATATCTCCATGGGATTTTTCTTGTATCAAATACCTGCTAAGTTCTACAACCATCAAGAAAGGAGAGGTGATAAGGGACATCCCTGCCTTAATCCCCTAGAGGGCTTGGAGAAAAGTGTGGCTAAACCATCGATTAAGAGAGAGAATGAAACTGAGGAAAAACACCCTTCTACCCATTCCACAAACTCCAACTTGGACCCAATATGAAAAAGCATCAACCTTAAATATGTCCAATTGATTGTGTCATGTGCTCTAGAAAGATACAATTTTATGAAAAAGGATGGGATCTTTCCAAACTTTATGGAATGGATTCCTTCTTGGGTTATACCAATGGCTTCATGAATCTGTCTATTTAAGGAAACCAAATTGCTCCTTAGAAATGGATGGAGAAAGTACAGGCTTGAGTCTCCTTCGTATGACTTTGGAGATGATCTTGTAAACTGCACTGCATAAAGAAATAAGCCCGAAATCCCCAAAGATGTTAGAAGTGTCTTTTTGGGGATCACTGCCAAGAAATTAGAATTTAATGCTCCCAATATCTTGCCTGGCCCTAGACTCTTCAACTACGGCTAACAAATCATTTTCCAACAACTTAGAGAAACCAATATAAAACTCTATTGGCCACACGTCTAGTTCAAGAATCTTGTCCTTTGAATGAGTCCACTACATCTTTTAGTTCCTCCTTGATAACTTCTACCATTAGGTCATTGTTTCATTCTTCATCTACAAACCTTGGAGAGTAAGATGAGAGCCTTACTATCTTTACTACATTGGCCCTTGCTGGTTCCTCGAATAGTTTTTGGAAATGACTTGCACCAATTGTTGAAATGTGTAGAAAATTGGAAACCCCCTTCCCATTTTCTTCTAGATGTCCCAAATTGTGTTAGAATTCTTCCTTGCCTTGGCATAATTGTGAAATAATTTGGTGTTTTTGTCTCCTTCTGCAAACCACACTACTCTGTTCTTCTGTCTCCACTGCGATTCTTCCCATTTCAACAATTGCTTCTTTGAAGCATTTACTTCTTTGAGAGTCTTCTGCTCTTCCTCTGAAACTATGCCCGTGGAATTCTTGTTGTAAACCCTTGAGATTTGACAATATTAATCTAGCTCTGCGAGTCACTGTACTTCTCTTTGCCCAATCAATGGTTAAACTCTTCACTATTTTTAGATTATCATTAAACTGGAACATGGCACTTTCTTCCCTATCCCCATGAAACCTTCCCCATGGCACTTTTTTCCACTTGCAGAAATATAAATATCCCCCATCCCTTAACTATGACCTAGATCTTTTCATTTCCTCTAGAACACCTTCTGCTAGTAAGAATCTCTATCCAATCTTTTTGATGTACCTTACATGGTTGCTCCTCAATGTTGGGACAAATTTCAAAGGTTCCATGTCACAAAGCTTACAAACCTCCATCTTATGAAGAAGAAATTATGCTAAGGGATCCATTTTGCCTCTATCCCCCTGGAGTACCATTGTCTTAAGTATAAAGTTCATATCCCCTCCCAATATTACATTGTTTCTTTTGACCCCTTCTAAGTCAGAAATTATCCCAAAATTCTGGTGGAAGGGACCATAAACATTAATCAAGATGAATCCTTTACCTACCTCACTTGAATATAGCTCTGTGCAAATCGCTGATGGGAGGAAAAATCTCTTTAGTTGTAAAGATTTATTCCATACAATTGCTAGGCCCTCAGATCTCCCTTCTGAACTCATAGGTACAAAACTCCGTCTTGGAAACATTGCCAATTACATACTTGTAGTCTACACTCCTTCTAACACAGTCTCCTGCAAACATAAAATACCTGGTTTATGTACTCTAACTAACTTCTTTGGAGAGATTCTTTTGTGGTTACCCCACAAACCCCTCACATTATGCGATATGGTAATCTTCTTCAACCCTTGGAGGAGGCCATCCCTGCTCTAAGGGTCCTTTGAATGGTCAACTGCTTGCTAGCCTGTATTTCTTTGCTTGCATGTTCCTTTGCCAAATTAAGAAGGGATTTCCTCCCTGGTGCTGCGTGGAGTCCTGCCTGATCATGTCCCAATCATCCTTCCAAACGGATCTCCTTCTCTTCATCCACCTGCTTCTTTGATGACCTCATATGACATTTTTTGCTTGGGGCAGGGATAAAATCTTCATCATAAGCACTTGATGTGCTTTGGCTATCTATGCTCATGAGATCCAGTGGTTGTCTCCTTTGATTGGGTTTGATTCCTACCAAAGTCGAGACCCAGTCTCGCTTCTTGGTTCCCTTCTTTTATGTCTCGTTGTCCTTAATTTTTCCCAATCTCATTCCTATTTGAGGGGAAGTAGAAGGGAGGGTTTTATATATTGAGCCCTTGTCTATCTACTTGGCAACTCTTCTCTTTTAGATCAATTAAGGAGGGTATTTGTTTTTTTGGTTTTTGATTCCCACTATGGTCCTTCACTTTGGTCTGAATCATATCTGCAAAGGTGGGAATCATTGTCCCTTAAACCATTGAACTCTCTACAATACATGACCAAACATCATTTCCTCCTCTTGAATAGTGTCAAATTTTGGGCATTTGTTTTTCAAGGGACTTGGAGTTTTAGCCCTAGCAAAATTTTGGAGGATTCTATCAGCAATATCAAAAATTTATTCCTAAACATTATAGGCATACCTTGTCTTTTTTCGTCGGATGATCCTCTTCCTTATTTTGACAAGGTGAAATTGGCCTAGTTGTGTGTTCAATCCCCTATTCATATCCCAATTCATTATAAACTCTTCATGCGGTGTATTCTTCTTAGGGCATCCTCTACACAGATGACCATATAGGTGGCAGATAGTGCATCTGAAAGGGATTTTTACATAGTCTAGACCCTGCCTATAGGAGCAACATCCAATCTTTATGTCTATTCCTTCAGGTAAACCATCCCCAAATTTCATCTCCACACAAGTCCTTGCCACAAAGGGGTACTTTCTGGGTTCCTAGACCTTTCATCAATATCCCAAAATTTACCCAGCTTGTTCCCTATCAAGGTGAGTGTTCTTTCCATCCAAAGGTCCAAGGCTAGAGAGTGTAATTTAATCCACAGAGTCTTTATATCGACTCTCTCCTTCATAGGGTTGAAAAGAGAAGTCCATTCCTTGAGGGACAAAGATGGAGCTGTCATGGTACCACTTACCCTGTTGGATGATTTTTGTATCCTTCCTTGACTTTTAAAATAAATGTTATCCATTCCCTGGTTAGCATGCGGAAAATTGGTGCATATCCTAATTGTTGCTTCCAGACTTGGCAGATCCACTGACTCATTGATTTGTCTGATATTATCCTTCCATGAAATTTCCCCACTATTGTTGTCCCTTGGTAAATTAGGACTTGATCCATGACCACATCAACCCCCATAACTAGCTTCATCTTCTCCATTTTAAGTTTAATACACTTCACCTTCTTCTTCCACCTTTTCTTTGGATCTCCTCCCTGCTTCCTACCTCCAGTGCTCCCCTACACTTCTTGAGGACCTTGATTTCCTCCAGATAGCTACTCAAGGGACAAAGAAACCCCCTTAGGCTTCTATGTGGGAGATCGGCTTGGCTCATCCCTTAGTTCTATGTCCAGATTTGATTGAGTAGCTTCAATTGCTACTTTCTTTGATGAATTCAGTTGGTAATCATTGTGGCATAGGGTAGATGATCTACGGGTCTGCTTAGAGCACTCTCCACAATGAGCACCTTTTGATATGGCCTTGTACCTTCTACCCTCCGGATCAAGACTTCTATTTGAACCATGAATCCCCTTTGTTATTCCTCGGGAGCCCACCACTATATCCTTCCATGAGGGGTTTGGAAAGAGTTTTTGAGACCCAATCAAAGTAGGGGTTACACTAGGACTACTTCGTGTCCCCACCTCTTTTATGGAACTATTAGAGGGATGGAAAGAACTTAACTTGTTAGCGATTATCTCCTTTAGTTGTTCCTCGCTATATCTCCTTCACTGTAGAAACCCTCCTTCGCTCTCTCTTTCCTCCATCGCCAATCTCTCCAAGACCTCCATTATATATATTCATGTCCCACACTCAGGGGACCTCGGATACAACATTACAAAACCTGGCCTCTTTGTATAGGAGATCATGTGCCAAATCAGTGATATTCCAAACCATTGCCAACATCCAAATCTTGTGGCAGAAGGCACTATTCATACACTGTTGGCCCCACAACCAGCAAAAGCATGAGGTACCGGTTCCATATAGTAACCATGCTGAAACCATATTTAAAATGACATTAACTTTTAACAGTCTAATCCCTATAATGGTCTATGCTTGAAAATATCTCCGATGCTTTATTTCCTTGACATGAAAGTGGACATTCATTTTCATTAAAATCTGGTAAAATAACTCTTTTGTTTCTCAAGGCATCACTTCGATTATTATTGTGACGTTAATAGTTGCGTTAGTGGTTTAGTTGCTATATTATCCATTTGGAGTTGTCCCTTGCTTTACTTGTGAATTGTTGAATATTTGTATCTAAGATTTTTATGTTGGCAATTCTACAGTCATGACATTGGTGAAAGTGTTGGAACATCTTCTAGCATTGGCATTTAATGATATGATCTTGGAGGTGGCACACACATGTTTTCAATCTCTGTTAGATGCAACAAGTCGATTGAAAGAAGTTCAGGAAGCAGAAGGTAGCGAAGAAGATGAAGATAATGCAGAGAATGATGATGAAGAAGATGACGAGGAATCTGATGAAGACGACGAGGTAGATTACAAATTACATTTTAAAGTTGAGCTGAAAGTAAGTTGTAACTGTGTTATCCTCAGGTTCTGGCTGTACCCAAATCATTGATCTTCATGGGTTGGTGTGCAGGACTCCGATGATGATGAACGTGAGGAGACAGAAGAAGAGTTTTTAGAGAGATATGCACAAACTGCTCGTGATTTAGAAAAAGAGATACTTGAGGATGCAGAAGGAGGTGAGGAGGAGGACGGGAAAGAAATTGAACTAGGTAAGAGGCATTTAGTGCAGCTGGGTGTGTTTGATAATCAACATTTTGAAAAGTCGATGACTAAATCATAAATGGCATTGGAGCATAGCCTGGCTTGCTATTGTATTTTCTTATGCTTGGTCATTGGTTATTTTGCAGAGTGCATTTCACATTAACGTGCATTTTGACCTGTTAACAGGTATTCTGGACATGACAGATCAAAAGGCTGCTGCGCTTTCTTTGATTCAAAAGTATCATCTCCAACTCATTAACGGACGACCATTACCACAAGAGCTGGTTGGCAAGTTCTTGGAGAACTTTCCTGACTGCCGTCAGTTGTTTGGCATATTGTAAGAATTTGATTGTCCCTCTCACGAGGGTTGTATGAATATCGTATTTTAATTTATGCAGTTGTGATTCTTTTAGTATCTATAGAAAGATGAGATGTCTGTTCAATAGAGCTGAAGCTGGTTTCTTCTTGACAGACCCTTTCTCTGAGTCAAATTATTCTTTGTAGTGTAGATCAGAACTAACGGTTAAATTTTCAAGTTTCCAATACTAGTATTAGCCCAGGTTCAGGGTCCTAAATTTCACAGGCATGTTGTTCATAAAAAGTTATAACTGATGTAAAAGTTAAATCAATGTAACTGGGCTTGTGTTTTCATTCTTAAACTAAGAGCTCTCATCTCCAATAAAACGGCAAGAGATTAGAGTCATTAGAGCTCTTAGATGTGCTATGTTATTATCATTTCTACTTGCACTTATTACATGTCCATTGGTTGGTGTTGAGAATAGTGCCAAAGGTCACGTTAAATAATTCTCATTATTTGATTTTGGTGTAGATGGATTTTGTATGCACACTTAAAATGAACATATAGATATGTGCCCAAAATTGCATCATAGATCACTTACTTGAGTTTCATATTGGTTGTAGCTGTGCGTATTTGTGATCAATCATAACCCATTGATAATAAACTGATCAGATATTTTCTATAACCGAATGTTCCGTAGACTACCCTGCCCCTTAACTTTTCGAAACAGAGGTTGATATGATAAATATCGTTAACTGAATGCTGATTGAACTCCATTTTAATGCCAAACGACCACTACAATTACCTCAGGGATTGTTAGAGGAGGAAATAGTAAATATAGAATTGAAAAATAATTGAAAGCAAGTGACTCCACATACTAAGAACGTGACGGAATTATTTTTGGCTGTTACTTTTTATGCATGAATTGCTGTATGAGCATGCGTGATTCAAAGCAACATTTTTTGCTGTAAAACAAAGTAGTAATTGAACTCTTTGATTGGTTTTGCAATATATATATATATATATATATATATATATATATATATATATATATATATAATACAGAGGAATACAAGGGGGGAATATTCACATTTTGGCCAAAGTGGATGATTATAAATGCATTCTAGAATAAAGATGTCTTCAAAATAATTGGGAAGTATAATTGACCAGATTAATTTCCAATTTACTTAAACCCGGTACACTTGTTTTCAAGTATGGTCAAATATCAACACCAAATTGCCATCATATTTAAATAGGTAGCACCTTTTTTATCAAGGATGGTCGATTATCAAGCAACTCCAAAATGCCACCTCGTCAAATCTGTCTGGGGAAGAAATTAGCCGTCTAAATATTTTCCAGCTAATGGAATAATTTGCTTGCTTCTTAAACTCACAAGGAAGCTCTTGTATTTTTTTTGGCTTTTAGCCTTCTGAGCTGGTAATATCTCCTACTCTCTTGTTGGATCACAAGATTACTCTCTTGTTGGTTATACAATAGGATCACAAGATTTCATGTCACCGAATTATTCCAATTCTGGCCCAAAGGCAAGTCATCATTTCTGCCAATCTGGCCAAAAGATCTGGTTGGAAGCATCACTTAAACCATAAAACTTGAAAAGGGAGTAGAACATAGTAGATATGAAGCATGATAAGCAACCATTAAAAAATTGAATATTTGGACAAGTTCTATTGTCCAATTCAGAGACATACTTTTACTGATGCCTTATGCAAAGCTGGAATTCAAATGGCTGGTGGCCTGTGGTTTATTCAAGAGGAAAATCAGGGACAGGCATCAGAATATTATCATCCACTATTTCGTGAATGATTTATTTTTCTGTTGTATGATGTGGCTGTAGGAGTGGGAGTAGTTTCAGGTACTTTTGACTACAGTTTTTGTTGTGGCCTATATAAGTCTATATTGTAATAGGGTTTTTACCCTCCGGTAGTGATACCATGAACTTGATGCTGTTCGTAGCTGTTTCTTTGGGTGTTTATTTTGGGCTATTGAGTATATCTGGGGATATATGGCCGAGACCGTTATTTATGCTGGTTTATATATATCCTGGGTATTTTTTTGGGGCTGTTGGTAGATGCTCTATGCAAGAGTATGGAATGCCACCATCCACTATTTCGTGAATGATTTATTTTTCTGTTATATACTGTGGCTGTAGGAGTGGGAGTAGTTTCAGCCTTCAGGTACTTTTGACTACAGTTTTTGTTGTGGCCTAGATAAGTCTATATTGTAATAGGGTTTTTACCCTCCGGTAGTGATACCATGAACTTGATGCTGTTAGTAGCTGTTTTTTCGGGTGTCTTATTTTGGGCTATTGAGTATATCTGGTGATATATGGTTGAGACCGTTATTTATGCTGGGTTATATGTATCCTGGGTAATTTTTTTTTAGCTGTTGGTAGATGCTCTATGCAAGAGTATGGAATGCTTTCATAGCATTTCAAAAATGTAATTGTTTCCTGAGATAAAATTACGATTTTATTTCCGTGGAAAGAAAAGAAAAGTTCCATTGTCCAATTAATGTGTTCAGTAAGACTACAAGCATTTAGAATGTAATAATCAATAAATACTTTTTACATGGAATATACAAGGAAGGTGTTATAACTTCTCTATTAAATCTTATTTATGGAATCCCTTCTTGCACTTTCTTTCATTGACGTTTCAATTGTGCACATACCAATTAGTATCATTGTTTGAATATCACAACTCTTTTAAGTTTATGCAATTCCGGTCTTTCTTAGAGCTTCTCCCATCTGAATTCCATCTTTAATTTTCAACACTTTGCACCAAGATGTCAAACAATTTGTGTGCATATGACTGCCAAACATCATTTATAAGAAGTTGACAGGTTTTCCTCTTAAATTTGCTTGACTTTATTGGAGCAGATTTTTTTTTAGAAGTCTTCACATTCTCGTTGACAGGTTTTCCTCTTGAATTTGCTTTAATTTATTGGAGCACATGTTTTTTCTTAAAGTCTTCACATTCTCTCAAAACAATAGAATGGCTATTGGAAGAATAGTATCTTTCCACAATGACATCCTTTAAAGGAAAATGGTTTAATTTCTCTAATAGAAGTCAATAAATCCAAAATCATTCATTCCATCTTTGCCATCCTATTCATTATTGTTTGTGAAAAGAGAATAAAAAACCATTGTCGATTGAATCTATAACCCTCCCACAACACAAAAAACTGCTGTCCCTTGCTAGCATTGTTCAATCCCTTATTTTTCTGTTGTCATTTTTCTTCATAAGAGTTCGTGTTTGCATGTGAAGTATAGTGGCCCTTTGAAGTCAGTACAAGCCATGAGTTCATTCACGAGTCTTTTGCTGCAACAAGTTCTGTAATTTAGTTTTGTTGAATAAAAAATCTGAGTGAAAGAATTTCATTACTTCATAGGATTTTAGTTTTAAAACAATGAATTATTATTAAGAATTTAGTGTTGGCTAAGTTAACATTTGTATGAACATTACGTTAAAGAATTTAATGGATGTTAAAGAAAATTGATAGAATGGATGTAACCACTAACCAATGAAGCTATGTTGTCATTACATTCTTTGCATATAAGAATAAATCTAATAAAGGTTATATTTGAAAGATATAAAATTTGATAAAATGGAGACTCCAAGAACCTAAGCAAAAAGACATTAAAGAAACATATATGTATAAGGGTAAGTGTGCATTCTAATCGATGTTTTATTGACATTGGAATACAATGGATGAGACGGTATTTTTGTCATATCTGGTTATAGAGGTTTTTGCAACAACTCACTCAATAGAAGATGAGGGTAAAATTCTAGTTGTTGTGCTTCACATGTTGACAAAATATAGGGTTGGTGGACCATGACATTAATAATTAAAGAGAAGTTGGTAATGATTAAATGTCATGTTAACAATTTATTAAAACAATAAATATGGAAAAAAGGCATACAAGGAAACTGTAATTTGAAAGTTTTAAAAAAGTCTGAAACATTCCAGACAAATAATAATAACAAAAATTAGAAATGTTAATCTCATGGTTTGAAATATGGAAGGAAATTTAAAAGGAAAATTCTCTCAATATTAATCTTAAACTTTCACAAAGGTTGGTGGAGGCGGTTGGATGGTAAAATTGTTCCTGCAACGAAGGTCAGGTCTTTTGCTCAAACCCGAGCAAGGACGTGGTCTAGTCACGAAACAAAGCTTAACTGGGCCAAGCCCGCATACCTTTTGTCCCCGAGGTGTAGGACAGTCGGTGATGGAGTGTGCTGTTAAGGCACTCCATGATGTTAAAGTCATCGGTTCAAAACCTGTGGGGACAAAAAATCCAGCCATGTTAAGGGTTGGTGTGGTTCAAGTCGAGTGCGATCCCCGGATGATTTTGACGGCTTAGATGTCCATGAGTCGCGGTTTCTTAGCCACAGGTTAGTCCCACAAGTCACGGACAAACTAACAAACAAAAAAAAATCTTAAACTTTCACATGAGAATTACCTCAAACAATAATGATCGTGTTGAATGTTTTAATAATGTTGATGTTACATAACTTAAAATGGAATTAGAATCTCTGACACTTAGAGTTGCACTTCATAGCTTTATGTTCTTTACTAAACTCTAACTAATCCCTTGATTCAAATGGAAATGTCATTTTTATTTTATATGAGGCCTTTTATTAAGAATTACAGTGGTTTGTAAATTTAGTGTTTTTCTCTTGATGCTATATGTGCAATGAGATTTTTATAGTAAAAACAATATTATATATGAAATCACATTTCAAAATGATCATAATAATAATAAAAAAAAAAATTCATATTAATTTACATTCCTAAATCATATAAAGGTTTAATAGATATGGATACTTTTTTATATTCAAAATAATTTCTACATATTAATTTATATTCCTGAATTCTAAACTATATAGAATTTGAACTGGACTAGATTAGAAAATACATAAAGCTTGCATTACAAACAAAATGTTTGTACTATTTTATGATAAAAAAAAACTCCACCCATTGATAAGAGTTATTTTTTTGTCTAACTTGAAAAGTGAACATAATGGGGAGTTATTTTTTTTTGTCTAACTTGAAAAGTGAACATAATGGGGAGAGAAAAAAATAGAGAGTTATTTTTTTTTTTCTAACTTGAAAAGTGAACATAATGGGGAGAGAAAAGAGAGAAGAGATAACTATATACAAATAAATATTTTTTATTAGAACAATAATAAGCTTAATCTAAAGGTGATAATAACTAGATAATGATATAATCTTTTAATTTTTAGGGTACATTGTATAAAGAATAACTAAGGTAAATATGTTTTAGTATTTTGTCATATTATTTGATGATATCTCTAGTATTATTGTTTATGAGTGAAATCTAAATAATCTATTATTGGGCTTATGTTATTGTAGAAGACAATGCTATGTAGATGGAGTTGTGTTAATGTAAACAATGCTCACAAAAGGATGTCCATGTTTTCCCCAAGATTGTGAATAGCTTAGTCCTCAACATCTTCAAGGAAAGGAGTTAGTTGGTAAGCTATGAATTTCTAGACGAGTTGGGTTTTTTTGAGTCACAATTGCTGCTAATGGAGCCTAAGTTGACAAGGTAAACACCCAAATATGATTAGCTTGCAAAATAATCCTAATTTTAAGTAATCGATGCATAGAAGAAGATACCAAACAAATTAGTTTTTCCTAGATTCATGGAGAATATAAACCTTATTGTAAATTATGGGTGCACCATGTCAATAAAGCTCAAGTGTACAAGAGGGAGAAAGCTCAAGGTTGTGAGAAGGACAAATGATGGTTGCTTCAAGAGTACACAAAAAGGGTGTGAGAAGGATAAAACATAGTTTCTTAAAGAATATAAAGAAAAATAATAAAATATACATGTGCTAAAAGAATTCATAGAAAAATGATGAGATAGATGTGTGGATAAAAATAGTAGATGATGAGATGGGTGTGCAACAAAAACTTTCATAAGAAATTCACAACTCTTAAAATTAACAGCAGACCCAATTAATCATCCTTAACATGTGAGGAGTGTTTTAGCTACTAGTGTTATGGCTTAAAGGTAAAATCCCAAGTCCTTGGAAATCATTTAGAGTAATCCCATGTGTAAAAGTAAGAAAAATGCATCTTTTAATGAAGTGCATAGTAAAGTAAAGTCATAGAAATTAACACTATTGCTTTTGGATGCAAAGATCAACATTGTTTTTTTTGACATTGATGGCAAAATTTGATTGTAATGTTGGAATTTTTTTAGAAACTATTAAAATTTACATTTTTTCTTCTTCTTGTGCCTTGATAAATGTTACAATTCTTATGTTTTTCTGATAACATCGCAATTGTTATGAACTATTGTTGGAGTTACGATTTATTCTTCATTTGACCAAATAACCATTAGTTATATTTAAATGTTCAATTAATTTAACTTAGTTCAATGTTTAATAATTTTGACCAGGTCAAATGATCATTAGTATTCTGAAGATTCCGTAAATTATAAATATTAGAACCCAAGAGAAATGGTGACAATTATGTAATACCCGCAACATCTGTAATAATTTTTTGGTTTTTCTGTGATGCCTAAAACAACTTTTTTTTGTATCTACTTTCAATGTTTATTTATTTATCAACAGAGTTTGGATTCTCTATATAATCTAAATTCTATTCAGGTAAACAAATTGTAAACAAATTTTGAATTCTATGTGGAATTCTTTGAATATATTCTTATATTGTACTAATATTGCTTAAGTGGATTTTGTTGTAATATACAAGTACAATGTTAGATTTTGATTGGGATGAAAATTTGTGGACCATTGCTAGGTTAAATGAGGCATATGGTGACAATAAATGTTATTTCCCTTACACTGTATGCAAGGAAATAAAAATGATAAGAATTTAAAAATAATTGTTTATAAAACATTGTTATGATTTTGGGCACATTGAAGGGGGAATAAATATTATTTATTATATGTTTTTATTATCATCCTAAAACTTTTTATCATTTTAATATTTGATATATATACTAAATCTATTTCATTGTTTGTAATTACAAAGACAAAGCATCCTAGGATTTGAATGCCTAAGGATGTGCCAAATTGTAATAGAAATATTGGTGGACGAGTTGATGGAGATTATTTTAATCCTATGGAAGAAGTGATATTGATATAATTGAGAATGATGGGGTAAATAGGTTGATCCATGGAATATTTGCTCAAAAGGATGATAACTTTAATCATATTCATGATATACCTTTGATTAATAAGCCACATAAACCCCTATATGAAGGATTGAGGACAAATCTTCTTTATGCTATATTATTGTTGGTGAATTTGAAGATATTGAATGTTTTGTCCCCGATCCATTCATATAGGGGTTTGGATGGCTTATTAATCAAAGGTATATCATGAATATGATTAAAGTTATCATCCTTTTGAACAAATATTCCATGGATCAACCTATTTATTGTTGTTGATTGCAACTTCATGAGACATCATCCAGATCGTTCTCCTCTGGGTTGAGTTGAGACATCTATGTGAGGGAGCCCAAGTGTTGGGTGTGCCCATGTGATGGGTGTGTGTCAGACTCTGGACTGAGTTGTTATGACGTGTGGTCTCTTGTCTACTCCTATGGACTAAGTTGAGATGACTTGAGATGGTCTCATGCCTTGTACTCCTCTGGACTGAGTTGAGTCGACTTAAGATGGTTTCCTACCTTGTACTCCTATGGACTTAATTGAGTCGACTTGACATGGTGCTCCAGATGGTACTCATGTGGACTCAGTTGAGTGATGTGTTGAGTGTGATGTCCCTGTGGCTGAGCATAGGTGGACGTGTCCTTAGTGGTTGAGCACTAGTGGATGAGAGAGATCCTTGCTATATTGTTTGAGAGTAAGATTTACTTGTAACCCTAATTATGTTGTAAAGGGTACAAGTCGGCCCCACCATGTGAAAGATAATTAATATTGTGTAATGATTAATTATATTATTGAGTTAATGAGGTCGGCCCTATTGTGCCAATAGACACACCTTTTGTTGTGTCAATTCTTGTATAAATAAGAGTGGATCCCCATTGTGGATCACACTCACTCACTTGTCATCTCATAATTTCAACAAGCACTTGTATGGCTGAAGTGCACACCTCTCTTGGACGCAAGTTTCTAGGTTTTGTAAGCACCCTCTTGTGTGCTAAGGTCTATGGTGTGGGGCATATTCTCTTGAGAATATAGCAAAGGATTGTTGGGTTTTTCCCTTGATTGAGATCCATGATACTTCTTGTGTTATTGTGCATGGATATTCTTCTTGTGATCTTGGTTACTGCAACACTTGTGTATGGTATTGTTGCATTGTTTATGGTTCAAGTACATGCTAAATTGAAATAAACTACATGTACATGAGTTAATCATTAAAACCCAACATGGTATTAGAAAAGAGTTCTTGAAGAGACCATTTCGCAAGCCATTGAAGAAGCTAGTTACCCCCCCTTGTTGCAACTGCAAAAACGACTCCCCCTCTTTTGCTAATTTCAACACTTTCCACTGGAACGTTGAGGCTAATTTTTGCATAGGAGAGTACGACCTCCTTCAACGCACCTCCAAATACTCTCAGATTGCAATTCCGAGAATGTTTTATTTTTGGCCCTAGGGTTTTTGCAGAATTTCGGTTTTAGGGTTTCTGCATCTCATTGAAGGATTTTTGTAGCTCACTAGTGTTCTTATGACTTTCAAGGCTTATTGTTGGCAGTCATAAGTCCAACAAAACCTAAGGTTTCTAGCCTAGCCTAGCCGTTAGGGTTTGTGGAAGAATATGCAAACCATGAGGAACAAAACTTTTGTGGAAGATATGCTTGATGGATCAAGCAACTTCAGTTCTTGGAAATCAAGACTATAGATTACCCTGGAAGAGGATGACCTATTGAGTTTGATACAAAAGACTCTACTAGAAACAACTACCAATGAAGAGAAGGAAGATTGGAAGGCAGGTGATGTCAAAACAAGGAAGATAATCATCTATTCAGTAAGAGACCATCTACTACCTCGTATTTCCACCCTAAAGACAACTTATGAGATGTATGATGCATTGAAGAATATGTTTGAGAGTAACAACACCCTCAGAGCTCTTACATTGAAGAATCAACTTCAACATATCAAGATGACAAAAGCTGACACCATTGTTACCTTCTTCATGAAGACTTCAGAGATCATAGATCAGCTGGGTGCCATTGGAGAAACCATATTAGACAGAGAACTTGTCTTGACTACTCTCAATGCTCTTCCAAGACATTGGGAACCATTTCTTCAAAGTATCAGTGGTAGAGTAGATCTACCTGGATTTGATCGTCTATGGACAGACTGGACCTAGGAAGAAACCAGACTTATAGCCAGAGGATTGCAAGACTCCCCTCATGATGACAATCATGCTCTTTCCTTTCATACAAAGAAAGAAGAAGAAATAGAAGAAGTTTCAACAAAGCATTCAAAGACAAGAAAACTTCATCAGCTTCAGGTCATGAACACAGAAAAGACAACTCAAAGATTCAGTGCTTCAGATGTGACAAGTATGGACACATTATGAGAAATTGTCCTACCATGAATAAAGGAAGACAACTTGCATCCACTACTGATGTTGATCCAGAACCACCTTAGAGAGATGAAGACATTAAAGATGAAGCATTCTTCTTCATATCAACACTCTCAGGTACAGTTCCTACTGATAGTGATATTTGGTTAATTAACAGTGGTGCTTCCTGACACATGACTCGATATAGAGATCATTTGACATACCTTGTTGAGAACGAATCTAGTCTACATGTTGTACTTGGAGACAATGCCAGATATAATGTGAAAGGAGTTGGAACTTCTACATTCCAACTAAATTCTGACATACCACTTTAGTTGAGTGAGGTACTATATGTACCTAGGATGAAAAGGAACCTTGTCTTTGTTTCTTCCTTAAAGGATAAAGGCTACAAGGTTACCTTCTCTGAAGAAAAAGTTCTTGCATGGCACAAGAACTCACATATGGATTCTTCCCGAGTGATTGGTGTTTGAGAAAACAACTTGTACAGATTAATTGTACAACCAGTCCATGCCCTGTTACATGATATTATCAGTTTGAGTGAACTATGACATAGAAGACTCGCTCATATACATTATAGAGCCCTTCCCGCTCTGGGGAAGATGGTGACAGGCCTTCCAAAGATACATGTTCAACATAATGGAGTTTGCAGAGGTTGTTCTCTTGGAAAGAATGTCAAGGGGTCCTTCTTCAGCAGTGACAATAGATCCAAGGGGATCTTGGACTTGATACATTCAGATGTTTGTGGACCCATGACTATTGCTTCCTTGAACAAATATTTGTACTATGTGCTCTTCATCGATGATCACTCTCGGAAGACGTGGATTTACTTCTTGAATACCAAGGATGGAGTCCTTGCGAGATTTCAATAGTTTAAATCTCAAGTTGAGAACTTGATCGAGAGGAGGATCAATGTGTTGAGATCAAATAACAGAGGAGAGTACACCTCCAGGGATTTCAATGATTTATGTATTGAGGCAAGGATCAAGAGGGAGTACACCATTCCTTATAACCCTCAACAAAATGGGGTTGCAAAAAGGAAGAACAAAACCATCATTGAGGCAACCAAAGCAATGATACATGATCAAAATCTACCTATGATTATGTGGGAAAAAGCATCCATGACAATTGTGTATGTTCAGAACAGGAGTCCTCATCAGATTTTGAAGAACGTGACTCCTGAAGAAGCCTTCACCAGAGTGAAGCCCAAGGTTGGACACTTCAGGATATTTGGGTGTCCAGTATACATTCATGTCCCCAAGGAGAAGAGGACCAAGCTAGACCCTTCAGGCGGAAAGGGTACATTTGTGGGGTACAACAAATCTTCGAAGGCTTAGCTAATCTACATCCCTGGTCAAAGATAGATTGAGGTGAGCATAGATGTCACCTTTGAGGAAGAGATAGCCTTTCGAAGATCCAAAGAATCTCAGATGGAGATCTACAGCGAGATAGTACCTTCTCACATTGAATAGTTCAGAGGGAGACAATCATTGATCCGGTTGATTAAGTTGATCCCATAGCTCCAGTTGATGTTCCTAGAGACATTGCAGTAGGCCATAAAAGGTCTACTTGGGCTCGACAGACTCTGCAGGAGGCAGAGAGACATGCAAATCCTCGAGGTACATTCTGAGAGAACAATAGATGACATATTTTTGAGCTATGTTTCAACCATGAGCCACATCATTGATACTGAGCCTTCTTGTCATGGAGAAGCAACAGGTCGTTAGGTATGGCAAGATGCCATGACCGAAGAGTATCAATCTATCATGAAGAATGATGTGTGGGATATTGTTCCGAGACCAGAAGGGAAGTTTGTAGTGACTTCCAAGTGGATCTATAAGATCAAGCATGCAGCTGATGGAAGTGTCGAGAATTACAAAGCAAGATTTGTAGCTAGAGGATTCTCTCAGGTGAAGGGAATTGATTATGAGGAGACATTTTCTCCTGTAGCCCAATACACTTCCATCCATACGATTATTTCACTAGTTGCATCCATGGGTTGGAGACTACATTAGATAGATGTAAAGACAACCTTTTTCAATGGTGAGATTGAGGAAGAAGTTTACATCGAGCAACCAGATGGATTCGTGATACATGAGCAGAAGTCTCATGTGTGGAGGTTGAAGAAAGCTCTATATGGAATAAAGCAAGCACCTCGTTCTTGGTACAAGAAGATTGATGGATTCTTGATGAGTTTGGGCTTCAACAAGAGTGTTGGTGATCCCAACCTATACTACCATATTGTTGGCGACGAGTGCCTGATCTTGGTCCTATATGTTGATGATTTATTCCTCACCGGTTCTGAAAGTCTTATTGTTGAATGCAAGCATGCATTGACTTTTGAATTTGAGATGAAGGATATGGGTATGATGCACTACTTCTTGGGACTAGAAGTATGGCAGAGGACTGATGAGATTTTCCTGAGTCAACGAAAATATACAATGGAGATATTGAAGAAATTCATTATGACAGACTGCAAATCCATGCCTACATTAATGGTGATGGATCTGAAGAAAATGAACGAGGATTCTACTGATTCAGGCGAGATTGATCCACATCTTTATCGAAAACTGATAGGATCATTGATGTATCTGGTTAACACCGGACCTGATATATGTTATGCAGTGAATGTACTTAGTCAATTTATGAGTCAGGTAAGACAGAATCACTGGATATTAGCGAAGCATGTGTTGATATATCTATGAGGCATAGTTGGATGTGGCCTGAGATATACCTCTGGTGTAGACATGAGATTGTAGGGATATGTCGATGCAGATTGGGCAGGGAGCGTAGTGGACTGTAAGAGCACATCCGGTTGTTGTTTTACCTTGGGATATGCCATGGTTTCCTAGTGCAGTAGGAAATAGAGCTCTGTGGCTTTGAGTATGGTAGAAGAAGAGTACATATCATTATGTGTGGCAGTCCGCAAAGCAGTGTGGCTTCACAAGATCCTTGAAAAATTATTTGGTCATGAGATGGATTCCACTGTTATCCATTGCAATAACCAGAGTTGTGTGAGGCTCTCAGAGAATCTTGTGTTTCACAATAAATCGAAACACATTGAGATCAAATACCATTATATCAGTGATATGGTTTAGAGGAAAGAAGTACACATGCAATACCTTTTTACACATGAGCAGGTTGCATATGTCTTCACCAAACCGCTTTCCAGGACGAAGTTCGAGTACTTTCATGAGAGACTTGGCCTGGTGGAGAATGTTTCCCTAGCTGAGAGGGAGTGTTGTTTATTGCAACTTCATGAGACAACCTCTAGATGTTTCTCCTTTGGACTGAGTTGAGACATCTGTGTGAGGGAGCCCAAGTGTTGGGTGTTCCCATGTGATGGGTGTGCATCAGACTCTGGACCGAGTTGTTATGATGTGTGGTTTTTTGTCTACTCCTCTGGAGTGAGTTGAGATGACTTGAGATGGTCTCCTGCCTTGTACTCCTATGGACTGAGTTGAGTCGGCTTGAGATGGTCTCCTACCTTGTACTCCTATGGACTTAGTTGAGTCGGCTTGAGATGGTGCTCCAGATGGCACTTCTATGGACTCAGTTGAGTGATCTGTTTAGTGTGGTGTCCTTGTGGTTGAGCACAAGTGGACGTGTCCCTAGTGGTTGAGCACTAGTGGATGAGAGAATTCCTTGATATACTGTTTGAGAGTACGATTTACTTGTAACCCTAATTATGTTGTAAAGGGCGCAAGTCGGCCCCACCATGTGAAAGATAATTAATATTGTGTAATGATTAATTATATTATTAAGTTAATGAGGTCGGCCCTATTGTGCCAATAGACACACCTTTTTCTGTGTCAATTCTTGTATAAATAAGAGTGGATCCCCATTGTGGATCACACTCACTCACTTGTCATCTCATAATTTCAGCAAGCACTTGTACGGCTGAAGTGCACACCTATCTTGGGCACAAGTTTCTAGGTTTTGTAAGCACCCTCTTGTGTGATAAGGTCTATGGTGTGGGTGATCTACTCTTGAGAATATATCAAAGGATTGTTGGGTTTTTCCCTTGATTGAGAAGGGTTTTCCCAAGATACTTCTTGTGTTCTTGTGCCTGGTTATTCTTCGTGTGATATTGGTTACTGCAACACTTGTGTATGGTATTTTTGCATTGTTTATGGTTCAAGTACATGCTAAATTGAAATAAACTACATGTGCATGAGCTAATCATTAAAATCCAACATTTATCCCATCATTCTCAATTATGTAAATATCATTTCTTCCATAGGATTAAAATCATCTCCATCTACTCCATCTCCATCAACTTGTTCACCAATATTTCATTTACAATTTGGCACATCCTTGGGCATTCCAATCCTAAGACACTTTGTCTTTGTAATTACAAACAATGAAATAAATTTAGTAAATATATCAAATATTAAAATCATAAAAAGTTTTAGGATGATAATAAAAACATATAATAAATAATATTTATTCCCCCTTCAATGTTCCCTAAATCATAACATTGTTTTATAGACGATTCTTTTTAAATTCTTATCATTTTTATTTCCTTTCTTTTTAGGATGAAGGATTGATGACTTTTTTTTTCTATTTTTAGTGCTAATTGCATAAATGATGCAATATTGACAAACATCCATTATTATAATTTATTTTCTTATGTTGTAGATTGTTAGGTGATTTTCTCCGACACATACTGAGAATTGTCTACTATTATGAAAGATATAGGAATTGTGTATCAAGTTATTGATGCATGTCCTAATGATCGTATTATATATTATGGAAAACATGAAACAAATATGGAATACCCTTAATGTGGAATTAGTAAATATCAAACTGATTAAGTTACAAATAAGGTGTCCCGTAAAGTTCTTCATCATATTCCTATGATGTAATGTTTTGAACGATTATTCAGGTGCAAAAAACATAACACAATTTATGGATTACCATACACAGAAGAGAATTGAAGATGGTGTGTTGCAAATTCCTACATATGGTTATGCATTTAAGCATATTAAAGAAAGATGACCAAGTTTTAAAGAAGGACCTTGTGGTGTTATTCTTTCATTGGTAGTTGATGGTGTCAATCCATTTGGAGAGCTCGGGTCCATTTTCTCAATGTGGCCTATTTTTGTTATAAATAATAATCTTCCTCCTTTAATGTCAATAAAGAGGGATCACACAAGGTTGCCAATGACTCTTCAAGGTATTTGTTTACAATAATGTTTTCAAGATAATGTTACATTTGTTTTGTTTGTTACATAATTTGTTATGTGTACAAGGTAATAAATATGTGTATTTTCAAATAATTAGGTAGGTAGCAAGATAAAGATAGGGTTATATATATTGAGCCTCTTATTGATGAACTTCTAAAATTATAGTTTGGCATCACTATGTATGACATCTCCAAACTAGTAGGGAAGAAACAATTTCATTTCCATTGATTTCTTTTGTGGTATGTAAAGTACTTCACTCAATAGTGTATAATTTATTAAAATATCATGCAACATTTTTTTTATAATTGCTTGGTACACTAGTGACATTATTCCATATCTTGTAGGTCTTCAAACAAAGGGTAAATTTGCATGTCTAATTTGTGGTCCTAGAATGATTTCTTGATGTTCAAGAAGTTTAGGAAAGGAGGTGTTTGATGAGTATAGACAAGTCTTCATCTTGAAGAACTCTAGGTACCAAACTATATAAAAAAAATATTTTTAATGGAAATGAAGGGACTAGAATAAAACCACGAAGAATGACACGTTGACTATGGAAATTGGAATATAATAAGAATCATCAAGGTTAGCAATTGTTTTTCTTATCATATGTAATGTTATATAGTTTTTATTTATATTCAATTTGTTTTACCATACCTAACAATTATGGTTGTTTAATTTATGTTCCATAAAGGTCATCAATGAATTAATGGACATCCATGAGGAATGAAAATATACCCCATCCAATTCAATAGGTTTCCCTACTACAAGCACCTACAAGTAGCTCATGTGTTTGATACAATGCATATCAGTAAGAATGTTATAGAATCATTATGGAGAATGTTAGATGGAAGGAGTAACAAAGATAAAAATTTTAAAGTTTGTAGTGACATTCAGGAAGCCAATCATGCAATGCAAAATTTGATTCAATATTTTTCTAGTGATGGACAAGTAGACAATCTTCTATGGTTATTTAAAAGTAGGAAAACAATGTTGTAAAAGACATCATTCAAAAAGTTAAATTTCTCACTAGTTTTGTTTCAAACATAAACAATATATTAACAAAGAAAAGTGAATTTGACGGGGTAAAAACTCACAATTGGCATATCTTTATTAAGGTATTTTATTATTTTTTTTTATTGTTATTCCTTTTTTAGAAATTGGGTATTTTTTTGAATTTAGGTAAAAAATAATGATTCCTTTTGTGTTACAATATGTTCTACCTCTATCTGTCCTAGCTAGCTTTCATAACATCATAAAACATGTTATATATGATCTTGGAAAGTATATGAGGTAAGTAACAATTTATTTTCGAAACTTGTAATTAGTTGCATAACTTGCTAACATATGATGTATAACTTGCTCACATGTGATGTACTTGCATGGTGTAATTATTGTTTTGTTGAAACATGTGATTTTCCTACATCATTTGTAGGTGGTTTTCATCTAAAGAAATACATAAAGAAATATAAAGTATTGGAAAAGAGAAATTCCTTGATTAATGAGTGAAATGCAAAAATATCCACCTTCAACCTTTTTCAGTGCACAAGAACATTACCCCATACACCTAGTTGAGGAGATTGAAATGTATGGACCTATACACATATGGTCAATGTGGATGGTGGAGAGGCACTTGAAATCATTAAAGATTTTTGTTAGACAAAGATTATGTCCTAAGGGATCTATGGGTGAAGGCTATATGGTATATCAATCCTCCGTGTATATTAGTGAGTAGCTTCCTGAAGTAGAAACATATATCGATGTGCCTTGCATTTGGGATGTCAATTTTGTCAACAAATATGAAGGGGAGGTTTTGTCAGGGAAAGGTAGAATGAAAGTTTATATTACTTTCTATCAATATTGTCATATTACTTTATATTACTTTATATTACTATCAATGAAAGTAGAATGAAATGGAAAGGTAGAAAGTTTATATTACTTTCTATCAATATTGTCATACTTATTTAATTTGTATTCACCATCATTTCTTAAGTTTTACTAATACCTAATTATTTAGTTGTTCTTTCTTCATACAGTTGGTTGAGAGTGGGATGCACTATATTTATACATTTCAAATAATCTCAACTAGATGAAGGTATGGATAGAACAATGTACATAAATTTATGATAGGTTATCATGGGATGGGGTGGCGGATTTGATTAAAATATATCATCATTCTAAAGATACCAAACTTACATAGAGGTAAATTGATTTAGCATAATGTACAAAAGATAGATCGGCAAGCATTACCCACAATTTTTTAGTTTTTTTTTTCAAATATTGTATCATGTGTTCTTTTTTCCTCAAAATATTAACTAGGTATAAATATGTTTGTCATTTGAGAATACATTTTAACATGTCAATCATATTGCAGGTGAAACACCACAAGGCTATGTGGTGCAATGGATGGAAATTTCACATCAATCCGTTGGATGAGAAGAAGAAAACCTTTGATTACGAGGTAAATACCATCTTCTAGGTTACTAATATTTCCTCTAGTAGTGACATGCATCTAGAAGCATCTAAAAACATATACCATGAATTTTTGGATGATATACTTGAGTTAGAATTTAAATCCTTCAAAGTAGTTCTCTTCAAGGCCACTTAGTACATGCTACAACTGAATGAACAAGACCCTAGTAGAATTGTTATTGATCATGATAATAGACTTACCATGATTAATACAATGTTATTAGAGCCGAGTGCATATCCCTACATCATTTTAAGTCAATGTGAGAGGCCTTTTATTCACAGGTGCCAGGTAAAGTGGGTTGGTCATATGTTGTTAGATATGATCCAAAAGGAAGTCCTATAAAGTATATTGTATTAGAAGAAGAAAATATTAAAGAGGATTAGAAACATGATGCAAATGAGTGGGTAGATGTGTCAAATAAGTTCAAAAAGTTGAAGATGTATATGTCATTACTCTCGATGATGATTTCCATGATGGTGTTATCGATAATGGTATTGATGATGATGTTGCTACGTCCAATCTGTTCGATGATTTTGATCTTGATGATACATATATTGAATTGGATGAAGAAGAATATTAATGATATTGAATCATTGAAATGTAGGAGGTGTTAGCACTGAGAGTCACCCTCAGACTGCAAGAGGATAAGACTAGTACCCATAAAAAAAAGGTAAATGGATTAAAATGGTTTGAGTAGGTGGATTAGTGAGACTGCAGGGAGAGGAAAAGATAATAGAAGTAGTTGAATATCAGTTTGGGACCATTGGGCTATGGAGTCGTAAGTATCGTGAATAATGAAGGCATTTAAACTGCCTATCAGACAAAAGGATTTATGTGGTGATGAGGAGAAAGAAGACAAAAAATGTCTGAGTGATGAACCATGAAAGATGGCCAAGATGACAACAGATCCTCTACCACCTCAATAATCCATAGATCACAGGGATGTTACATCCATACAAGAAGAAAAACATAAATTTTGATGAACCATGAAAGATGGGCAAGATGACAACAAATCCTCCATCGCCTAAAGAATCCATAAATAAGAGAGATTACATCCAGACAAGAATAAAAACATAAACTATATGATGAACCATGAAAGACAGTGTTAAGCCCTAAATAGTGGCTCGTTACCCCTTAATTGGGGCATATTACATTATTAATGTTATTTTATTTATGTCAGCTTGAGTCCATTAGTTGTAATTGTACTTCCTAGTCTCCTATATATACCAAGGAGACATTTTCATTTGGAATCATCTTGTACTTGAACATTTATGTGGTGTATAAGGAGGTTGCCCCCTCGAAGAGGCTTATTATCT
>ML840038.1:0-42345 GCA_009831015.1 Picea engelmannii | reverse complement strand
ACAAGTAGTTGATGAGTTGGCACATACATGAGGTGTATAGTTGATGATGTTGGTACATATTGATGAGTCATAGTTGATGAGTAGTTGATGCATGATTGGTACATACTTGGTACATGGTTGGAGGCACTTGTTAGTAGTATTGTCGACACATGGTTTATGGATGATGTAGCATACTTTTCTTGGTATATTATTAGAATAACATATTGATCTTGGTGATGATTATGATTTTTTGTGTTATGCTTGGTTGATGCACAACTTGGTGATATTGTGCATATGGTTGAGATTTGTCTTGGTGATTGATTTTGGTGAGTAGATCTGATTTGGTTGATAAGATTGATGAGACAGGTTGTTGTGATAGGTTGTTTGGATGGGTTATTGTGACATGCTATTTGTACAGGTTGGTTCATGGTTGTTGCACTTGTTTATGGTATAGGTTGATTACAGGTTGTTTGGACAAGTTATCATGACAGATTATTTGTACAAGTTTGGTGCATGGTTGATGCACTTGTTTATGGTACAGGTTGATTACAAGTTGTTTGGAGAAGTTATTGTGATAGGTTATTTGTATAGTTTTGGTGCATGGTTGATGAATTTTTTTATGGTACAGGTTGAGGTACATGTTGATGTATGGTACATGTTGGCACATGTTATTGGTACATGTTGTTACAGGTTTACAACAATATATCTCACAGTGATTGTGTGACAGTGGTTCCATCATTCTACTTCTACGCCAGGGCGGTTGGATGGGGCAAGGATAGGTGGTTGTAGCCACCTTTCGGTTGTAGTTGGAGAACATAGAGGATTGTAGCCTCCTTCTGGTTGTATCTAGAGAATTGGGGGGTTGGATCTTCCCTCAAGTTGTAGCCTAAGAAACTATGGGGTTGGAACCTCCTTCTAGTTGTAGTTGGAAAACAAAGGAAGTTAGTGCTTCCAATGAATGTAATTCTTAAAGACATATAAGAAAACATATTCCGTGGTTTTCTCCCGCTTTGGGTTTCCACGTAAAAAAACTGGTGTACTGTGTATGTGTATGATTTCTTATTTTTTCATTGTTTATTTACTCTATAGCTATTGGATGATAATGCTACATTGATATAACACTTGCATTTTATGGTTAAAAAAGATTAAATTTCTCTATTACTAATTCACCCCCCTTCTTAGTAATCCAACATCAAGTTCATACCCTTTAATTCCTTGGTTATTAGCTCATAAAAAATTAACATGACATTCCACTATGTCAGTATATGCATTCAAAAGCTAAAATGATTTTATAATTATTATAAGCATCCAACCTTTAACACACCTAGTGGTATTTTATTCACATCAATACATTCAACTAATACAATAATGTGTTTTTATAAAATAAAATTGGTTGAGGAAATTCTTACCTAAATTCCCTTCATCAATTATGCAATAAGAGTACATAAAAATCATACTTACATCACTTCCATTAAACAAATTTAATGCTACCTGGATAGATGATAACAACAGAATCTCTCATGCTTCTATTATAAGACATATAATCCACTCTTCAAATTTATGTTGCTTCCTTCTATATGTAGAAACATTAGTAGCAGCACTTGCATACATGCAAGAATTCTCTCTTTCCTGGTACAACAACCACCATTAGCAGCTTTCATATTAATATATATTCAACAATAGAATAATCATGATATTATTATGTTATATATGTATATTAACAAATTGAAATTCTTTAATTCATATTTGTATGCACTAATAATTCATCATTAGCATGCTCCTAAATGAATTTGCATGTCAATTTCTTATACTATGTATGGCTTTCCAACAAGCCATAACATAATTGCTGCTACAATAATTGCAACAACCTCTTTCTCCCTGTATCACTTTTCTTTGTTGTTCCTAGAAGTCTTCAATTCTTCCTGAATTCCTGAATATTCTCCTCTTCTTACAAAAGAAAACCATGTGCCTGATTATTCTCTATATTGAGTACTTTTCCATCCCAGCCTTTCTTATCTACTTTGCACACTTATAACCATATATTATGTTGATATTAATTTTCAGCATTCCACTATTACTTGGATCCCTCTGATCCAACTCCTACATGACCACATTACATTTCCAGTCATGCTCTCTAATTAACCTTAGATATTTAATGCCAATTTCTTTATTGAAACAAATTGATTCAGCCTTTGCTTTACTAAACATATCAACACTTGGATTTTCTTAATGAGCCATTACTTTCTCCTTTCCTGGCCCATCTAATTTTAACTTGACTTGCATAATCAACTTCCATCATGCCATATTGATGCACCTATTCCTTCTTCTCCATGTTTGAATCCTTTTGGATTAAAATCCCAATGTACCCTGTCAATGCACTTATCTCTTGGAAATGTACTCAACAATCCCTACCATTGTTGTCACAGTTCCTCGAATGTTGCATAAGACTATGCATAACTTGGTATCCATCTATTGGTACCTTTCAACTATCTTAATTTACTCATGAACTTCATCCAATGTCTAATACATTTATCTTCGAGTCATTGCTCTTCTAGGATTTTTATTGAATCATTATAGATCCAATCTTTCCATAGTATATTTTTTTATTCCTCAACTCAAACTCCTTACTTATGTGAACCTTCATTTATTTACCCTTGAAGTGATGCCCTTCATACCATGCTTCCACTGCGCACTCTGATAACCATAAGGGGAGAATTACTCTATAATTGCATAGCTAATAATTGGAGATGATGCACTCTTTATCCATATATGAATTAAGCCTCTCTCTTTATCTGATCACTATCATTCTGATAGTCAATTCCTTTTATAATATATTTGACTCCAATGTATTGCTTAATCTGTATATTGGTTTCTTTGGGAGGGAATGGAATTTCACTATTTCATTCACTGCATGATCTATTCCTTTGCACAAATTCCATTGAGTACTTGACTAACATGAGTGGACTTCTTGTAGTGTCTTCCCAAGCCTTTATGGCTGCACCTAGATTCATACATTAACATTTTGTAGTCTTGGATCTTTGATAATCTTATGAAATATTTTTGTCATAACACTCTTGCCCTGAGTACCTCTTCTTATATTTAACTAAATTTCAACCTTCTCACATGTTATAAACTAAATGTTGTTAACTCTACAAAATGTGCAGCCAACAAAATTTTTTAGACTAAATAATTTAAAAAATTTATGAAATTATGTACAATTATGTTCCAATAATGCATCATAATTACTTCTTCTGATATATTCTGAAAATTCACTACCCAAGTCAATTTTATCGGTGGATATGTTGGCATAGGGGAAATACAGGGTTCAACGCTACAAAAATGCACCAACAAAACCCTAACTACTAGCCTTTTCGGCAACACCTGCGAAGCAATGAAGTCTCACCTGAGGTAGAGGCAAGGGTGGTTGCAGGACTCAAGTGTTTGCAACCTTAGCTGGGACACAGATCTGTGATTTTATTTAACATAGCACTTAGCATCAACAATTCATCAATATTCAACCAATAACTACTGCATAGATAGAACAAATCATCACATCATCCACTCAGATCTGATGTATTTAAGTACTTTATCAAAACAGGTAGATCATATCTAGCAAATCAAGCACTAAGCACTCTCGTATAGATCAGATCTAACATTCTTACACATCATTAGCACAAATCATAAGAAGATTTATCTATCTCTATCAAAGAACTTAGCAAAAATAAGTTATAAACACATCAAGACAAGCACAAAGCAAAATAACACAGTGTTTACGTGGTTCAGCCCCACCCTGGGGCTACGTCCACCAACTCTTCTTATTTATTGTCTTTAATCAATCAGTTACAAGAACAGAGCCTCAAAACCCTACTCTGCCTAGGACAAGAGATCTGCACAAATCACTAGATTCTCCTTCCCCAGTAGATCTAAGCAGACAACCTTCCACAGCCTCTTACAATGACTTGCACTTAGCTTTGCAAGTCTTACATAGTATGCACAGAGCTCTTAAAATCCTTCAATCACATAGATCCTAGCACTTAGCCATTTGTCCTCCTCTATATTTCCTAGACATTATTACAAAATAGGCCTAAACATGGGTAAACCCATGGGTCGGCATTCCATGCCCGTTACATAATCCCAAAAACCCAAAAAGGACCCAAAAAAGGGCTCGAGATCCACGATCTCTGCTTCGTATTGAGCTCCTCCTTCGATAGGTTGTCGAAGTCCAGAAATAGGTCAAACTTGACGATATCCCTCAAAACTTGGTCAAGGTCCAACAGGCCCCCAACACTCACATGTGACTCATCCCGAGTCATGCTGATGTAGGAAGTTCTGCTTCGAACACTTCGAGCTTGGCTCAAACTGCTTCAACTTGCCACTATGCTACAAGCTCTTGTTAAAAAATCTCTTGAATGACTGCATCATTCATAGGTCCTTCCAAGAGTTGTTCTGTTGCGGTGCTAATCTACTCCAGTTCTACTCTTTGTCCTTCTACCTCTGTAAACAAATGATAGGCCTTATCTTCCACATGTTGGAGTTTCTAAGTTATCTCCATAACTATGCTCTAGATAGCATGGATTTGTTGTTGGGCGGTTTGCTACTCTTGAGATATCTTCATTCTCTCCACAGGTGTGAGGGATTTCAGCTATTCCTGTAGTGTTTCTGCGTGCTACTTTGCTTCCTGGAGCTGTGACTCTAGTGCCTGCAATTCTGGGTTCTCGGTAAGTTTCTCATATGTTTGGGCACTGTGATCAACGGATATCTTGCATTCTAAGTTCAGGGCCTTTATCCTTTCAAGTGCGCTCCTGGAAGTTGCTTCTCTTTGGTCCTTTATCTCTTGTGGGGTCTCGGGTATAGTGCGTAGATCTTAGTCTGCGATGCATTGCTGCAGTTGTTGGATCACTTCTTCAAGTTGTGCTACTTGCTTCATGATTTGGTTCTATGCCTTTACTTCTACGAAAGTCACAGAGTGAAGTTCTCTGTTAACCACTTCCTTTACTTCGATTTGCTCGACGAGCAACTATTCCTTGCCTTGCTATAGCTGATGCACTCCTTGGAGTTCAAACTCAATTCTGTTGTACATATCCTCCTGCTTAGCTTCTTTCTTCTCTGCTATCTCCAATGATGCATCATTCAGGGCTTCTATGATGAAATTGAAATCATCAAAGGTAAAGACGGTTTGCATATTAGTTATAGGGTATTTTGATCTCTTTCGGGAGGACGGTTTCAGGGGGGAAACCTTCCTTTTCTTCAAGGGGTCCTCCTCATATCTAGGAAGTGTTACCCCACCTCTCCTTTGCTCATCTTCTGTTCCATCTATCTCTTCACCATCACCTCCTTGCGCTGGTGACATTGAAGTAGTATTCACCAAGGCACTGCTTAAATCTTTTACTTCATCAGTCTTCTTTGTTTTTCTAGGTATGGATGTATCTTTCACAGCTTCTGGGCTATGGATGTCAGATATCTCCACAGGGTCGGCTAGAATGAGGAGGTGAGTGGACCATTCCTTAGTAATCTCCTCTAATTCCTCCTCCATCAGCTTGTAATGGGAATGAAGTTGTTAATTGTTCTTGTCAGCTTGCATTGTGATATAAATGAAATGTCGATCAACATTGAACTTCATCAAAGGCCTAAATCAATGTCTAGTTTTCGGCATCATGCGAGGCTCAGACTGTATGTCTATCTTCAACTGATTGTAGTATGTATGGAACACAAAATTTGATTTCCATTGCTTATTCATGTCATTTGAGTACCATAATATACTGAACTTCATGGCCAATGGTTCAAATGGCTCGACGTCCAGGAAGGTCACACCTTTCATCATATCCCAGGAAATGAAAGTGATCGAGATCAATAGCCAACTGAAATGAAATTCATACCATTGATCCTGGTAATATCTGCAGTCGATTTCTAATTGGTTCACCAGGTACTTTGCCCAATTCAATTGTAGGCCCTCTGCGCACTTCCTTGCGAGGTCGACTACAAAACCAGTCACTTGGGTGGGTCGGTTATGCGAACTACCTTTCCTGTGATCATCTAACAAGCGAGGCACACTGTGCCATTCTGAATAGAAGCTACCTTGTAGCCTCGCGTGCCTTTCTCGACATCGTCGTAGGTGTCCTTGATCCTTTTTGTGAGAGCATGGTCCATGGATTTTCCAGGATAGAGGTATCGTGGGTTGGGTCCTAGCAATGGAACTATTTGTTGGCACAGGGGAAAACCCATGGTTCAACGCTACAACAACGCACCAAAAAAACCCTAGCTGACCCTTTTGGCAACACCTGTGAAGCAGATGAAGTCTCACCCAAGGTAGAGGCAGGGGAAGTTGCAGAACTCAAGTGTCTACAACCTTAGTTGGGACACAGTTCTGTGATTATATTACTTAACAGAGCACTTAGCATCAACAATTCATCAATATTCAACCAATAACTACTGTGCAGATAGAACAGAGAATCACATCATTCAATCAAATCTGATGTATTTAAGTACTTTATCAAAAAAGGCAGGTCATATCCAGTAGATCAAGCACTAAGCACTCTCGTATAGATCAGATCTAACATTCTTACACATCATTAGCACAAAGCATAAGAAAATTCATCTATCTCTATCAAAGCACTTAGCAAAAAGAAGTTATAAACACATCAAGACAAGAACAAAGCAGAACAACATAGTGTTTACGTGGTTCACCCCCACCCTGGGGATACATCCACCAACTCTTCTTCTTTATTGTCTTCAATCAATTAGTTACAAGCATACAGCCTCAAAACCCTACTTCACCTAGGACAAGAGATCTACACAGCTCGCTATATTATCATTCCTCGGTAGATCTAAGCACACAACCTCCCACAACCTCTTACAATGACTTTCACTCAAATTTGCAAGTCTTACACATTATGCACAAAGCTCTTACAATCCTTCAATCACATAGATCCTAGCACTTAGCCATTCGTCGTCCTCTATATTGCCTAGACATCTCTCTCTCTCTCTCTCTCTCTCTCTCTCTCTCTCTCTCTCTCTCTCTCTANTATATTACAAAATAGGCCTAAACATGGGTAAATCCATGGGCCGACATCCCATGGCCGTTACATAATCCAAAAAACCCAAAAAGGATCCAAAAAAGGGCCCGAGATCCGTGATCTCCGCTTCATCTTGCGCTCCTCCTTCGACAGGCCGTCGAAGTCCTAAAATAAGTTAAACTTGACCAGATCCCTAAAAACTTGGTCAAGGGACAATAGGATACTTAGAATCCCCTATCCAATACCTTTCCAATGACTACTCCCTTTCTCAATTCTGAGTCTTGAGCAGAAAGTTATGGTCATTTGAAAATTTCCCATTAACTTCTCTCATTCACACTTCAACTAGGTGTAAATCTAAACTGTAATTATGCTTCTTCTTTTTTTCACCCATTCCATTGGATTTTTGGTAGGATCCCAATTGGGTTTCTTCATATACATATTTTGGATAGCCTACCCAATTTTTACCTCTTTCTGGGTTCCAACATGCTAGGTACAACCTGCTGAAGTTCTAGTCCAATTAGTGTTTTTGGCCTTGAATGCTACATGTACATTTTGTGCCATATTAAACATTTTTAACATGCCCAAAATTTTAATTTATCTCCATGAATATCTTCTATGGTTCAACAAATTTTCTGATGGTCTTAGTCAAAGCTTTGTGATGAAAACCCCCACCCCTCCTAGGGGCTTGCGCGACCTCCCAGTCTTAGGATCTTCTTCTGGAGTTAAATTATCTCTCGGATCTATGCTAGATCCTCTCATAATGTACACATTCCCTTTTTATTTCTTTATGCAGGTCTAACAAAACAAAAACTTACGGGCACTTTTCTCTAATCCCCTTTTTACCTTAGAATCAAATTTTGGGTGCTAGCCAATTTATTTTGGGACTCCAATGCTTCGTAAATTCGGGCTTTGGAGGTTCTTACAACCACACACTAAAAATCCTCCGAACGCCAAACTGGAAAACTGCTGGAGAGGTGCTATATGGAGCTTTGTTACTCCAGTGCTCTGGAAATTCAGGCTTCAAAGGTTCTTACAACCACACACTCAAAATCCATCAAATGTCGAACTGGCGAACTCCCGAAGAAGCGCTATCCAGAGCTTCGTTACTCCGACACTCTAAAACTTCGGGCTTTAGAGGTTCTTACAACCGCATGCTCAAAATACCCTGAGCGTCGAACTAGCGAACTCACGGAGGGGTGCTAGCCAAGGATTTGTTACTCTAGCACTCCAGAACATCGAGCTTCATAGGTTCTTACAACCACACACTCACAATTCCCTGAACTCCAAACTGGTGAAATATCAGAGAGGCGTTATCCAGAGTGTCATTAATCCGGTGCTTCAGAACTTTGGGATTTGAAGGTTCTTACGACCACATGCTCAATATCCCCCATATGTCAAACTTTCGAACTCCTAGAGGGGTGCTACTCGGAGCTTTGTTACTCTGGAGCTCCGAAACTTCGGGATTCGAAGGTTCTTACAACCACATGCTCAAAATTCCTCAAACGTCGAGCTAGAAAAATGTCAGAGAGGCTCTATCCATAGCTTCGTTACTTAGGAACTACAAAACTTTGGGCTTCATAGGTTCTTACAACCACACACTCAAAATTCCTCGAATGTTGAATTGGTGAACTCCCAGAGAGGCGCTATCCAGAGATTTGTTACTATGGTGCTCTAGAACTTTGGGCTTCATAGGTTCTTACAACCACATGCTCTGAATCCCCCAAATGAAGAAATGATGAAATACCAAAGGGGCGCGCTATTTGGAGCTTCTTTACTTCGACGCTCTGGAACTTCAGGACTTTCCACACCAAAACAAATTTCACCCACAATCCTCTGGAGGGCCGAATGCTTGATAATTGGTTGACACTTGTACCCGACAATAAACTGTCAGGATTTAATATGGCCTTCAGGACTTTGGGAAAATATCCACTATGCATAATCACCACCAAGTTCTCCTGTAGTTTCGAATCACTGAACCCCTTGAGGATCCAACAACTCGCATTCCCCCAGTAATCTATGATGGGGATTAACTCCGGTACTTCAGAGCTTCGAGGCTTCAGCCACTTTCCAATGGCTACCTCCAAGATATTTTGGATAACTGAACTCCGATGGGATACCAATCAATGACCCCTACTTCACTCTAAGATCTATGGCTGAGATCTGTTTTAAGACTCAAAGCTTCGAGGATTTCTCCTCCTAGCAACCCGAGGACTAAAATCTCTTGGAGTGCTGAAATGATGAACCGTGAGATCTACGGCTTAGATTCCATGATGGAATATATGAATGAGATCGATTCCTCTTTGGCCAAGAATTATGGCCCGAGAACCCTGATTGACGGTTCTCATTCTCCTGCGCTAATATCCTCCACTGTACGCTTCTCGTCTTGTCTAGGTTTGATCCAATGGGCCAAATCTAATCTTGCAACCCAAAATCAATGGTTTTTGTGGTTTCTTGAACCATTACACCTCCTGAGATTTCTAACACTGTCAAAGTGTTCTCTCAACACCCTCTTGGCACCCATGTACACACTATAACTTGAAATTTAGCCATTGCGAAATTAAATCTCTGTGAAATTTTTCTTCAATTTCAAGTTGCTCAGCCCATCCAGGACCAGTTTTGAAAAATGGAGCTATGATACCATATTGTAGCATCCCCAACCACTTGCTGGGATACTCCGCATAAATTTCAAACTGTATACAAAATTAAACATACAAATATTCTACAAATACATAGATTCATACATAATAATAATATAAATACACATGCAACATACACAGGAAAAAACCATAAAAGAAATGCATAAATAATGATGCATCACATAATTTAAAACACAAATGACACTTATATTTGATTAAAGTATCACCAACTGCATGCAGACCTTCCGCGTTCATGCTGGGAGATGCTACATAAAATTTTGAACTGTATACAAAATTAAACATACAAATATTATGCAAATACACAAATTCATACAAAATAATAATAGAAATACACATGCATCATACACATGAAAAACCGATAAAAAAGGGAATAAATAATGATGCATCACATAATTTAACACACAATTGACACTTATTTGTGATTAAAGTATCACCAACTACATGCAGACCTTCCACGTTCCTCCCATCCATAGACCACATTGCTCATAATCTCAATAGTGGGTCACCCCCAATCTGGGGCTAAACTCTACCAAGGAAAATGGATACTAAGCTAGTCTAAGGTCTGACAAGAAACATAATTTCTCGTTCAAGGTGCCCAAGTGTTGCAACTAACCTACAACCTCTTATTTCCCACATTCCTGTCCCACCCCAGGAAGTGTGCCCCTTCTATGCTCAATAGTCCTTTGGCTACCTTAATTCCCTTCCAAGGCTTCAACAACAGGATAGAAAGGAAGTCTTAGAGCCCCGTAGCTATTTCCCAGCACACCAGGGAACAATTTTGAGTAGTCTCTCGCCTAGAGAAAATACTCACAGGCCTAAAAACCCACTTCTTTGACATATAAAATCTCACCCGGAGAGAAATGCCTATGGGTCTGACAGCCTACTTCTTCAACCATGGGCTTGAAAACATGCCTCTTTAGTCTACAGTCAAACCAAGTTTCTCATTATCCATAGTGCCAAGCTTCCGAAGAACCCGTCTCTTCAATATCCCCCAGGCCTGAGAACCCACATCATCATTCCATCTCTTAATTTAACCAGGTACAGGTATAGGTACCAGTACAATACTGGTTCGAGTAAGGTACAGGTACGATTCTCATGAGAGAGAGGTAGGGAGGAAAACTGAAATTTGTGAGTCCAGGAAATGGAGGAATGATTGTATACCCCTGGTAAGAAATGAAGGTTACCATCCTCCAGGAATGATGAGAATATCCTCAATGAATATTGTAGAACGATGGAGTGTAAGAGTCCATCTTCCTAAGATTGACAGGATACCCAAAAATACACTAAGTTTCCCAATATATTTGCATTTCCCCTACTCGACACTTGTCTTCATGAGGTTTTATGATCTCCACTTGTAATTCATTCCCTTACCATATGAACTTAGGATAACATAAAATTATATCCATACCTTTGAATTTAGGACTAATAATATAATATTCCTTTGGGATTAAGCCCTCTAGCTTAGCCCCTTCCTAGACTCTTATCCCCCCTTCCCTTTCTAGTGGAGTTTAGCCCCCCATAATCATTTATGGGTCTATCTGCATTAGTGATGTACTTTATTAATGATATGAGTGTTTACATATTAAAATAATAGGCTCACTAGCCTTTAACATATAGGCTTTCCCACCTAATAATCACATAAGGCTTTTGGCCTATAATAACCCGGCTCACCAACCTATAAAACATATTTACATTTACATTTAGAATTGGGGTTCAACACAGGGGAAATAAATTTTATAAGGACTCACATAGGTGACTGTAGGGGTGTACCGTGATACCTGGCACAAATATCGGATCATGCTTTGTAGAGTATACCCATAGGGTGTTTCTGTGTTTGAGTTACACTTGCACCGATAAGTTTCTCTAGTGTTGGTTGGTGTAATTGTTCTTCCTACCATTCTATTGATTGTTTGATTTACCTTTAGGTACTTTTTAATGCGTTCTCTATGATTCTCCCTAGATTTACCTTAGAGTGTCGGTTGAAAATTTCAAAAGGTGGAAGATCAACAGCTTCGCTTTTCATGTAGGTTCCAGGGGATTCCACTGGTAACTTTGGAGCCACTTCCTCCACTGCTGAGGTGAAGGTTAGATCAACAAGCTTCTTTTGAAGCTATCGGGCCACATGAAACTGTGCTTGATCCTGTTCCCAGAGTAGACATTCTTGCACCAGAGGATACTAGCATTTCTGACCTCAAAGCTGAAGGATTCAGACATGCAAACCCTCCGATCACTGATATTTCAACACCAATCCTTGTTCAGGTAGTCCCTCCCGAGGTGACTTATTCTTATTTTCATCTCATTAGGTGTATGTCTATGGAAGCATGTTGGTTACTATTCTTCTATTTTGTCTAAGTTTATTGACCCATGGTTCATGTCTGTTCGGGTTTCCAACAAAGCCTCTAAAACTATAGACCCTCTAGGTGTTATAACCCTATATTTCATAGGATCATCTGGTGACTGAAATTTTTTACTCTTGATGTAGTTTGGTTGTAAATAATATTTCATTTTTTGAAAATTATTTTCAAAAAGAAAGAAAAAAGAAAAAGAAAGAAAAAAGAAAGAAAAGAAAAAGAAAGAAAAAGAAAGAAAAGAAAAAAGAAAATAAAAATAATAAAAGAGGGCATAAAAGAAAATGATATGGCCCCATGCAATAATATTGACTTGATCCATACTGTTTAAGCATGGTCAAGTATTTTTGAATTTATGTTGATAGGCTTAGTGAATAAGACTTGGCTAAATTGTTTAATATTAGCCAAGTAGATAGGTTAGTTAACAAATAAATTTGATCAAACTATTTAAACTTAGTCAAATGGCCCCAGGGTAGAGGAATTTCTTGGCCCAACAGTCTAATCTGGGCTAAATGTGTAGGTAGGTAGAATAGGACATAGGCTAGCTAGGTTTTCCTTTCATAAAACATGCATGATGTTCGATGAAAATTCATGATTTTGATGTTTGAAGTGTGTTTCCTAACCCCATGGTGACAAAATGCAAGGGAAGCAACGCAAAAAACCCACAAAAGAGCATTATCCTAAGTTTTAGCTACGCATTTAGATTCACGCTCGAAAATTAAAGAGTGAACATAGATATACGGTTGATATAATGGCGCTTAGATCTATGACTTACAAGAAATTCTAGACCCCCCCGACCATTCTATCTTTAATGGTGGGGGGGGGGGGTCTGATATGGAGATGAAAGAGGGCACATAGATCTATGGTTGATCTAATGGCACTTATATCTACTGCTGACAAGAAATTATGGACCCCCTCGACCATTCTATCTTTAATGGTGGGGGGGTGTCCGATATGGTGGTATTTCTAGGCGGGCCCCATCCTAACATGGTGCAAATCTATGATGTTGGACCCCCCTCTCTCTAAATTGGTTATTTCCTAACCCCCCCTCCGATATACCACCATACCAAATTTTCTATACCACCGCCACCTCATGACATCATAGTCCACTTCCTCGTTGTCTCATGATGTCACACTCCACTACTACTTATCACTGGTCATATCCCATTACTCTGTCATCATACCTCATCTGCCATTCACCAACCACATGACATTTTCCCTCACTCATTACCCTCCACATCACCCTCGCACACCCTTAACCCACCACTGGCTCGTCACCTCATTCCTATATATCCGTTGGAAAATTAATACAGGATAACATATCTGTTAGCTTGCTGACCTATCCCCCGCACCCAATGGATACCCATTCGCCCAAATATAATCCCTTTCCTCCACCATTTTTTCATTACTCACACTCTCTGCACACTAGAAGCTCATTTTCCTCATCGTTTCATTCAGTGACCCAACCATAGACATTACCCCCCAACTTTTTTTGTTTCAAATTGTAGGTACCTGTTGAAGTGATGGCACCAAAGTCCAAATAGTCAGAAATCGAGGAATATCCTTTCTTACCACCTCCCGTCGATCTCGACCGGATCCCTCTGGTTGACAAAGACTACCTCATCTCTGAGCCAATATGTGATTTTGATTTCGTTGAAATATATTCATGGCTCAAGGACATTTTCCTAGACTAGAGTGATGAGATTGGACTTTGGGAGTCCAATCTTCCATTGTACATGTTTCCCCAGTTTCACCATTTCCTTCAATTCGTCCTTAAGTGCCAGGAACATTACCTTCCCGACCAGAGAACTATCGTATCATCCTCCCGAGAGACCCTATTCGCTATCACATCCGAAGCCATTGACCAAATTCTGCAAATAACCAAAGCTGAAGCCTTCTCTCCTTTAACTCTTGAGGTCCTAACCGACATGTATTAGAAGTTTTATTTTCCCCAGAGAGCACAGATCTTCGAACTATTCCTCCCTGAGAATGCCCCAATACCGAAAATAATCCCCCTTATCGATCATCAATTTTCTCGGTAAAAGGAAATCAAATCATTTCTTCCCTCTGCAACCTACTTAGATACTACTCAGACGAATTGGTAGATGAGCCAATCTTGGGTTACATATCTATTTTTTCCACCGAGGGGAGCCCCACAGTGCAGTTCGACTACAACATTTTCCTGGTTGACAATATTCACGATCAGTTGTTCAAGTTTCCCATAGAAGGCATGTTCCAGTACTCCTCAGTACTGGCGTACATGTTTTTGTTCTATCAAGCAGATAAATTCCTTTTTCCCACGTAGAAGTTGGACCAAGATGGAAAGTCACAACCTGTTACCTATTGGAATTCATTACTGAGAAGGAACTCAACAGAGTTCAGTTTCAAGCAATTCATAGAGCAGTTTTACCATCTAGTGGTAAGTATGCTCAGTGGTAGGCAAGAGAAGAGGAAGAGATCCAAAGAATTCTACACTTCTCAGACCTCGCCAAGATGAGAGACTGGTATCTGTATCAGAATCACACAGAGATTAGAATATATGGATGTGAGTTAGCTCCCTATAAGCTACCCAAATACTTTCATGTTAGAATATTCACCTTGGAGTACATTAGGCAAATGATCAATTCAGACGATATACATTTTGTCTCTTGTAAGAAGAAACAATAGTTGAGAATTAAAGGGCATACAGGATCCTTTATTTGTAACAGTCGAGCTGCTGGGGAAGAGGCAAACAAACTACTCAAGGAAATGAAATTTGACATCAGTTTCCTTTGGCACTATGATCCGTGTGGGGTTATTGCAGAAATGAGATTCAGGAATAAAAGTTCCCCATACGCTCATGTGCCCAAACCATAGATCGAAAAGTTTATGAACCAAACAGAGTGGGAGGTGAACACTCTGGAAGAAGCAGAACAATAATCTCCTCCAACCATTATTTCACAAACCAGTACTCCACAGATACCAAAGGAGAAAAGACACAAAAATGATATCTCCCCTTCAATCACTGAAGTCTCAGCTGACTATTTCTAGGTATACAAGAAAAGGAAAAAAACTAGTCATACAACTGGTAGGTCTGGTGAAGAAGAGACCTAGTCCACTACAGTTATGCAAGGAGATCATTCACCTCTTGTATCAAGAAGCCAATAGATCATGTCTACTTCTTCATCCAAGAAGTAGACTGACACCTCACTGATCAACCAACCAACTCAAGGGGTTGTAAAGTTGAGTATTTTTGAGAAATATGATATGATTAAGAAGAAAAATGAGAGGTTGTCCAGCAACACTTATGCTCAATTATGGAAACAAACATCAACAACACAGTATAGGCTGCTCTCTTCGTTTGACATAGAGAAGGGGAGAATGTACATGGCATTTCTGCAGGCACAAGTACCTCATCCAAAGGAAATCACTGACTACAAAAGATCAACACTTGAATTTGATGCTAAAGTTGTACATCCAATTGATCAGATGGATCTACACATGCAGACTGGAGAAATGGGTTTCTCAACATTGGCCAATGCTTCCACTACTGCTGCAAAATTACAGGTTTCTCTGAACAATGTTTAGACTCAATTAAAACTGGAGAAGGTGTCATATTTTGCAAAGGATAACATGATTAAGTCTTTAGAAGAATTGGTGCTCAAAATTAGGTATGACCCCTCAAATGTGAAAGCAGTTGAGGAGATACTCAAGAAAAATAATGTCGACATAACATCTCTGAGGAAGCAACTAAAACTACTAGTTACAAAAGTCTCAGAGGCCAAAGACATGGCTAAGACAGAATGTGAGAAGGAGGAGATGCTAAGGTTTATCATGGAACATAATGCACAAATAAAAGAGATGGAAAGGTTAGTAAAGGAGAAGTAACAAACAACACCTATGGAATTCATCCCACTGAGTGCAGTTCCCCTCATACGAGTTAGCACAACAACAACATCAACAACCACCAATGCAGAACTTTCATCAGCTACCCCAGTGACAGTTCCAGGGACATCTGAAGCTTTAGCAACATCAATGGCGAAGATGAATTTACAAGGAATGGAAATAAAAATATTGGAACATGAGATAGAGAATATCCAGAAGCTAAAGGCTTCTTTCCAAGCTAGTTACAATACAAAGAGACACACATCGGAAAACTTGAAGCAAGAGATTCAATAGCTGCAGAAGCAGACAGTTGTGGGAAAAACATTGGAAGAATCCAAAGAGAACATTTGGATGGATATCTCAAAATCCATAAATGAAATCTAGCCCATGGTGCAAATCATGTTCGAGAAACATGAATTGGTGTTAATGAGAAAGCAGGTCATCGACAAGATCAAGGGAGGGTTGGGAGAAATTCCCACAGAAGAAAATGAAATCATCAGGATTCTTAATTCAAAAAATAACGAAGAGATGGAAAACCTGAAGATTGAGGATAGGACAGAGACTATCCTCGAGGTCAAGAGAGTTCTAACCAAAAGAGGAAAGATGTTGCAACTGGAGGAGAAAACCCAAATCATGGATATCAGAGTTAAGAGATTCTTCAGCAAGATTGATGCCTTACAGAAGAAATGTCTTCCTGGTTTAATGGTTCTAAATGACAAGCTGATGACACTTTCCGACAACAAGCAAAATATTTCTATGGTGGCAAAGGACAACTCCAAATTCTTAGGGATACAGGGAAGCATAAAAGGAAATACATTCCTAGAAACTCTATAGTTGGATCTCAATATCCAACATGAAATCAAGTACTTTTTATGACCAAGCCGACTTTTGCCAAATATACCAAGATGGATGAAATCTATCACAGGCTACTAAAATTCACCATCCCCAATCAACAAAGATGGGAAGATTTGTGTGAATTGTTTGAGTAAAAGATGAGGTGGATGTATAAGTCAACATGTAGAATAGTCAAAGTCAAGTTGATGACTCACCAACAAATTCCCCCAAAATCAGCATGGAGAATTCGATAGATCATAAGCAGTTCCTACAATTTTGTATTTTGTTATCTAGTTAGTTAGCATGATCTTTTTCCATGTACTGATCATTAATGATAGGATCGATTGTAATATTTTCTATATATACTTCAAATTTCAAAGTAGTGAGTGTGGATTTTTATTCCCAAGCAAGTTGTAAGCACTGTAATTTTTCTTAGAGACCTACCATTAATAAATAGGACGTTTCACATGATTCCCATGTGTTAATTGTTGGTGATGTTTACTCCTCCTTGTTGAATGGTTTTTTCTTTCTTCATTATCATCTATGTTTTCTATATTTGATCATTTAAAAGAAGTTAAAGTTGTATAATTTATCCTTGTATACTATGTTTCTGGCTTTTAAGGATCTAAGTCTTTGTCCTCTGATGTTATGATTAAGGAATTCTTAAATGCTTCTTTTTTATAATTGATTATCTCATTTTTTTTGCTATCCATCATTTTAACTCTAAAGGATCCAACAGTTGCATTATCCTAGCCTGTGAAAAGACCTTATAAAAAAATTTCTTTGGTCTCAAACCTTATAAAACAGACCCCATAACCCAATGGATGCGTAAACCATATTTCAAACATTTTTATAAAACAAACAACACAGTCTATTTATTTAACTAGCCTAAGATCTAAAACCTGAAACAAAGTTGAATCTTACAGAGAGATCCCTCTCTGAAACTAGAAGGGCTAGATCCCAGTTTCAAAGTGGTTGGATAAAGTTACCTTTGGTAAATTTCTTCTACATCACGACAACCTCTGGGAATTTACAGAGCGATAACATAGTGGCGACCATACTGCGGAATTGAACAAACTTTCCATCCCACGATTTCTTTTCCCTAGATAAAGAAAAATTTATTTCTGAACTAATCACAAGATCTAAACTGATAAAGAGATACTATTCAGAGGTTGTTAAATCTTGTATATAAGTTAGTTTAAAAATTTCTAAAAATAAAATAAAAATAAAAATTTCTCTCTCCTAAAAGAGTTTTCACTAGATCTCATCTAGATCCAGAACCTGCAATATAAATAGACAATCTCGAAAAAATACTCAGAAAGAAAAGCATTGCAGAGGGTTCTAGGAGTCACATTCCTCTTCATAGGTCCCCTTCTCTCCCAGAAAAGATCGTTTCCCTTCAGGATCTTGAGTTTGACATTTCTTTCGAACAAAACCTTTTTAGAAAAAAATTCAATAGCTTTGTAAGTGAAACAATTTTAGATCAAACCATCCTACAACCCAGGACCCCTGAAATACTATCTCCCAGGGAAGATGTTGATCAAATATTTCTTCAGAAATTTGACAAGTTAGAAGATCTAGTAGAAAATCTTGATCAAGCCTTAGACAAAGCCTACTTCCAATAGTCAGTCGAACTTTCTGCCTTGACTATTGTTGCAGGTTCTGTTAAACCAAAACCAACTCACTATGTTCCTCGCAGCCCTTCATCTTCCACAACTTCTATCACCTCCTCTCCAATCACACAGGTTGTCGTCCAGCCTCCTCCACCAGTCATGGCAACAATATATGCTCCATTGGTGTTGGATGCTCCTTTACATGCCATGCCTCAAGACTATCAAACCAGACTTCCTCTGTTTGATGCTACTGGTCCTTTGAATGCACAACAACATGTTAACAAAATGAATGAATATTTTGATTTGTAGGAAGTAGATGAAGTTGATGTGCAGATGAGACTATTTGCATAGACTCTGATTGGAGAAGTCAAAAAGTGGTTCAAAACCCTATGTACTGCTTCCAAAACTGAAATTGCTACTTTTCATCGAATTTTTCTTGACATATAGAAGGTAAAGAAGAATCCTCTCCAGATCTTATCAGAATATGAGAATATCAGAAGGAACCAAGGAGAGACAGTGTAGGATTACTGCACTCGTTTCAACAATCTGTACAATGCAATTCCATCTGATATCAAACCACCTCAAGGTTTGGCATTAATAAAATTCCCCAATGGATTTGACGTTGACATGTCATATCAGCTAAGGGAAAGAAATTATGCTACTCTAGAAGACATGAAAAAAATTTCCATTAGTGTGGAAGAAAATATTTTATCTAGAAGAGTCAGGTAGAGAACAAAAAGGAGGGTCACCATCAAGGAAGAGCTTTCCACTTCCTCATCAGATTCCAAACTAGATTCTCTAGCCAGAGATATGGAGAGAATGATGGAGAGACTTACTATAGCTGACAGAAACCCACCCAGGGAGAACCAAGCTACTCCTCAAATTCAAAACCCAAACTTCAAAAGAAATCCGTCCTAGATCCAGTAGAGAGATCCTATAGAACAAAGAGAACAGAGGGGGCCCAATCAGCAGATCAAACCACCCCTCCAGGAGAATTACACTGGGAGGAGGTAATTGAGGAGTTTGATGACACTCATATAAAACTCATGGGAGTTCATGATGGTGAATCCATTTTTCTTACTCATGAAGAGAATGAGATGTTTCTCCTTTCACAAACAGAGGTAAATTTGGAAGAAAAAGAAACAAAACAATAGGCCTTTGAAAATTCTATAATGGAGTTCCACAGGTAGTATAACCCAAGAAGCAAGAAGGAAAATGACAACCCTCCAAAGAAGGATGCTGAAACAAAGAAGGATACTAAAACAAAGAGAATATTTGAGACCAATAAAACCTCAGAAACCTATCCCAAGAAAATCCCTAAGAGGAATAATCTTAAATTTCCTGCAAAAAGAACTCCCAAAATTTTACAAAGAGAAAATCAAACTGAAGTTTCATCAACTAGTCAACCAAGTGCTCCTGCCCATAGAACTCTGATGGATAAACCAGGAGTGAAGAGCCTAAGAAAATCTTCCACTACTTTCATCCTTGAAGGGGAACTAGCTAAACTGAAGAATCACATTCCCCTCTCCGAGCTGATGAGCAAGAACCCTTACAGGTCGCAGGTGATTAAAGATTTAAGCATCGAATCACACATAGGTACAAAGGCCTTGAATGTTGGATCTACAACTTACTTGGACATGGTAAATCTTGTTGATGATCAACCAGAGCTCCTGTTTGATCCCGAAGTTGATGGTCAAACCGATAACAATGTCGGTGCCCCTTTTTACATCATCTTGAATATCCACGACTTGATACTACACAATGCTATGCTGGATTCGGGTGCCTCTCACAATCTGATGCCCAAATCTTTGATGGAAAAGCTGGGACTTGAGGTCACCAGAACCTACAAGGATTTGAATTCTTTTGACTCTAGCAAGGTCAAATGTATAGGGATAATTAAGGTTTTATGCATCACCCTAGCTCAAATCCCAACAAAGAGTATGGAAATGGATATCGTAGTTACAAACATTCCCCCAAAATACAGTATGTTACTATCAACTGTCAAGATCATGGAGAGATAAGTTGAAAGGAACCCTATAGCTAGATATGTCCTACGCCACCATCCCGATATTTGGACAACAAAGGAGACTGTACAGAGAAACCCTGATGAAGTATATGGTCAACAGTCAGGAAAATCCACACAATTACCCACTATACTCTGCACACTCTGATCTGGATTCTTTCATTATGTACAATGATGATGATTTGGAAGAACAAATAGCTCAACTAGAAGATGATACACCTGATTCGAAAGAGGATAAAACAATCACTGAGGTAAGAAATACTGAAACTGTGGAAACTGAGGAACTGCCAACATATTTTTGGATCATGTATTTCGATGGTGTGGTGAGTAAAGAAGGAGTTGGAGATGGATTTTGGTTGCATAATCAAAAATCAAGGTATTCAGAGATTCATTCTTACAAACTAAATTTCCAATGCACTAACAACATAGCTGAGTACGAAGCTTTGATGCTCGGACTGAAACTACTAAAGAAATTTGGTGCCAAACAGATTATGGTAAGGGGTGATTCTGAACTGATTATCAAGCAAATCAAAGGTGGGTATGCAGTTAAACATCCCAGATTTAGAGCTTATAGGAACACTTCTTTGGATGCCCTTCAATGTTTTACTAAAATCGACCTGCAGGTAATGCCCAGGGGACAAAACATACTGGCAGATGGTTTGGCTACGTCAACAACTACTTGAAAAATACCCTTCCGTCCCACTCGCCAATACACAGTGTAGGTGAAGTGCAGACCAGCCATTCCAGACAACATCATATATTGGCAGGTATTTGGGAATGATGATCAAATTGAAGACTTTCTATAGTGTAAGAATGATTTCAAATGTACAAATATAGATTTAGAGAGTGATGATGTTGATGTAAATAAATCTGTTTTTGAAACAGGTAGTGTAAATAAAATAGATTCTGAGGAATTGAATAAAAATAAAGTAGATACAGAGGAATTGAATGAAAATGAGGTAGATTTTGGTATTCTATAGTTGAAAAATAATGTGTTACCTAGAGGTTTAGTCCCACTAGAAGATTTGTTCGATTTTAACGATGTAGCTAAAAAAACAAAAATTGAAGCTAGTGGTAAAGAGGTCGAAGAGTGTAACATAGGAACAGAAGAAAAACCCAAGATGATAAAACTTTCCAAATCTCTGCCCCCTGAGCAAAAATCCAAATACATTGAACTTTTGAAGGAATATGTAGATTTGTTTTCTTGGGGTTATGAGGACTTCAAATATTACAACACAAGTATCATACAACATCAGATTCCAATAAAAGAAGAACACAAACCTTTCAGACAGAAACTTAGGAGAATCAATCCCAAGTTGCTTCCCTTGATAGAGAAAGAAATCAAAAAGATGTATGATGMAAAAATTATAATCCCCTTGAGATTTTCCAAATGGGTTTCTAACCTAGTTCTTACCAGGAAGAAAAYTGGSRAGATCAAACTTTGCATAGATTTCATAARTCTGAACAAGGTCTCCCTCAAAGACAATTACCCTTTRCCTAAAATGGACCATATCTTACAAAAGGTAGTTGGGGCCAGTAGGATMTCCTTACTAGACAGTTTCTCAGGTTACAACCAAGTCCTTGTCCACCCAGAAGATTAGGAGAAAATGACATTCACCACACCATGGGGAACTTTCATGTATGTGAAAATTYCCTTTGGACTGATGAACGTTGGTGCCACTTTCCAAAGAGCAATGGATATTTCTTTTGTGGAYRAGCTTGGGAGATTTATAGTCATATATATGGATGGCGTGACTGTGTACTCCAAATCTGATGAGGAACATTTACAACATCTCAGACAAGTGTTTGAGAAGTGTAGAAAATTTAGGATTTCATTGAATCCCAAAAAGACCCTTTTCGGTTTAGAGGAAGGCAAGATGTTGGGACACATAATCTCTAAAGAAGAAATTAAAATAGACCCTAGTAGAACAGAAGCCATCTAGAAAGTGTAACACCCTAGGAACATCAAAGAGTTACAATCATTCATTGGAAAAATAAACTTCCTAAGAAGGTTCATACCCAAATTATCCGAACTTCTTAAGAACATCACAAATATGTTGAAAAAATATACCAAAATAAGATGGAACATCGAGTCCAAACAATCATTTGAACAGGTGAAACATGCACTTACACGAGCTCCATTTTTTATCAGTCCAGACTACACCTGATCCAGGTGGATATTGGTGGCCACCCACCTATTCAACTTGGACCCCCACCATTTCTTCTTTCATTTTTTCAATTTTCGCACAGTTTACTATTTTTAGCAGTTTTTTTCAGGTCCTGAACTTCCGGGTCCATTTTGAGGCCCTAAACAATGTTTTTTTGGGTAAGTTTCTCTCACAAAATTGTATCTAACGATGTTATTTTGTCTTTAGCGTTGTAGGCCTCGGATATATCTTTCCAACGAGCTATCATACGCCTAAAACAGAGATCGTATGCAAAAGTTACGACCCTAGGAAGTTGATGCACCAACTTACCCAAACGGGGCCCACATGACGTTTGGCGCTTCATCTCCCAGGGTTAGGTTTTTGGATGTCTAGGAATTTTGGCATTCCCGTTTATTGTAAAAGGGCCTTCAGAGCCTCATTGTAATCATCTTCTCATGGATGCGAGTAGCGGCCACATCTCTTCTCAGAGATAAGCTACCAGCGCCCTAGCTAGTTTATTTCCATTCTGTCTATTAGCATATTTCAGTCATTTGTTATTAATGAAATGAAGTCTCATTTCCGCTGCATCTCTGTGTTTATGTGTATTTTTGTATTTCATTGTGTTCCTACATAAATCTGGATCAACACCAAAGACTTTTACTTTTTCTCCTTCGCTGCTGAATACACCATCGCAGCAGTACTATTGCAAAAAAACAACGAAGGGTATGAACAACCCATAGCATTTTTTAACAAATCTTTGATAGATTTTTCTTTGAACTACAACATAATGGAGAAACAATCTTTTACTCTAGTGAAATCCATAAAGGATTTTAGAGTCTATATTCTCCATTCTCACAAAATTTCTTATGTTCCAAATGCAGTGGTGAAGGATATCTTGACTCAAGATAATCCAGATAGTAGGAGAGGAAAGTGGATTGCGGTTATTTTGGAATATGACATTGAAATAAATCCCATTAAAATGATCAAATGTCAAGGTTTGGCCAAAATAATGGCTAAATCTAATTTTCATGCTCTAGACATTAATGTTTCAACTGCAGTTGATGAGCAGGAACAGCAGGCGACTCCAAATGTAAAAGAGGTATTCTTAAACTCTCATTTGTACGTAGACCTCATTTTTGTACTTCATAACTTACAAGCTCCTCCTGGTTTGACTAAGACCAAAGCCATATTTATCAAACTGAAAGAAATGAAATTTTGTATTCTAGAAGATAATCTTTATTGGAAAGATCCTAATGGTATCTTGCTTAATTGCTTGTTAAAAGACGAAGCTGGCAAAGTTTTGCAGGATTTCCATGAAGGATACTATGGTGGGCATCTGAGTTGGAAGACCACAACTAACAAGATTCTAAGAGCTGGTTTCTACCATCCTACTTTGTTTGCTGACATTCATCAGAAAGTTACTTCTTGCCACAAGTGCCAAGTTTTTGAAGGTAAAAGGAAGCTTATGCCTCTCCCCATGAAACCCATCTCAGTTGAAGCCCCTTTCCAACAATGGGGTTTAGAATTTATTGGAGAAATACATCCATCCTCCTCGGGCCAACACAAGTGGATCCTCACAACCACAGACTACTTCACGAAGTGGATTGAGGCTATGACATGCAGGCAAGCTACTGACTCTGTTATCATTAAATTTTTAGAAAATAATATCTTGTCTCATTTTGGATGCCCCAGAAAAATTATAGCTGAAAATGTAGCGGCTTTCAGATCCAAAAAACTCATAGAATTTTGCAGCCAATACCACATTACTTTGGGACACTCAACAACTTATTATCCTCAAGGAAATGAGATGGTTGAGTCCTCAAACAAAATTCTAGTGAACATTCTCAGGAAAACACTGCAAGAAAATAAGAAATCATGGCATAATAAGTTGGTTTTCGCGCTCTGGGCTGACAAAATAAGTACCAAAAAATCAATTGGCATGTCTCCATACCAATTGGTGTACGGTACTGAAGCATTTTTTCCCCTTTCCTTAGGAGTCCCTATCATGAAACTATTGCAGGAAGCGCAAGTAGAGCCAAATGATGTCCAAAGGAGAATAAATCAAATGATTCATTTAATGCAGTCTAGAGAAGAAGTATACAACAAGACTCAGGTCATCCAGAAGAACATCAAAAATATTTTTGACAGAAGGACTAAAGAACATGATTTTGAGTTAGGCAACTTGGTTCTAAAATGGGATTCCAAAAATGAGGAGAAGGGTAAACATGAAAAATTTGATAGCTTATGGAAAGGCCTTTACATTATTCAAGCATTCAGAGGAAATAACACATTTTTTCTCACAAACAATGATGGAACAGACTTGCTAGGTGGACCTGTGAATGACAGGATGCTGAAGCATTATCTTCCACCCCAATAAAGATATCATAAATGTTTTTCCACTGTACATACCATTTATTGTTTTTAACATTCAAGTTGTGTGTGGGTGATATTGATCAGATGGTTGAAGACCATAGAGAAGGACCTAAGCCAGTGACCGGTGCCACCTAATTCACAAAATAAAAACAAAACAGACAACAGAAATAAGCTATGGAGAAAATCTTCACAGACATCAGGAAGCAGGTTCTTGGCACCTCACAAGGAGAGCACCATACCCAGCTGGAGCCACTTTTATAACCCTATATTTCATAGGATCAATTGGTGACTGGAAATTTTTACTCTTGATGTAGTTTGGTTGTAAATAATATTTCATTTTTTGCAAATTATTTTCAAAAAGAAAGAAAAAAGAAAGAAAAGAAAAAGAAAGGAAAAAGAAAGAAAAGAAAAAGAAAGGAAAAAGAAAGAAAAGAAAAAGAAAGAAAAGAAAAAGAATAAAAGAGGGCATAAAATAAAATGATATGGCCCATGCAATAATATTGACTTGATCCATACTATTTAAACATGGTCAAGTCTTTTTGAATTTATGTTGATAGGCTTAGTGAATAAGACTTGGCTAAACTGTTTAATCTTAGCCAAGTAGATAGGTTAGTTAGTGAATAAATTTGATCAAACTGTTTAAACTTGGTCAAATGGCCCCAGGGTAGAGGAATTTCTTGGCCCAATAGTCTAATCTTGGCTAAATGTGTAGGTAGGTAGGATAGGACATAGGCTAGCCAGTTTTTCCTTCAATAAAACATGGATGATGTTCGATGAAAATTCATGATTTTGATGTTTGAAGTGTCTTTCCTAACCCCATGGTGACAAAATGCAAGGGAAGCAGCCCAAAAAACCCACAAAAGAGCACTATCATAAGTTTTAGCTTCGAATTTTGATTTGTGCCCAAAAATTAAAGAGTGCACATAGATCTATGGTTGATCTAATGGCGCTTAGATCTACACTGATAAGAAATTCTAGATCTCCCCGACCATTCTATCTTTAATGGTGGGGGGGGTGGTCCGATATGGAGATTAAAGAGGGTGCATAGATCTACGATTGATCTAATGGTGCTTAGATATACGAATGATAAGAAATTCTGGACCCCCCCGACCGTTCTATCTTTAATGGTGGGGGGGGGTCCGATATGGTGGTATTTCCAGGTGGGCCGCATCCTAATGTGGTGCAAATCCGTGATGTCGGACCCCCCTCACTCTTAACCAGTTACTGCCTAGCCCCCCTCCAATATACCGCCATACCAGAGTTTCTATACCACTGCCACCTCATGACATCATACTCCACTTCCTCGATGTCTCGTGATGTCACACTCCACTACCAATTATCACTAGTCATATCCCATTACTCTGTCAGCGTACCTCATCCGCCATTCACCAACCACATGTCATTTTCCCTCACTCATTACCCTGCACGTCACACTCACACACCCTTAACCCGTCACTGGCCCGTTGTCATATTCCCAGATATCTGTTGGAAAATTAATACAAGCTAACATATCCGTTATCTTGTTGACCTATCCCCCACACCCAATGGATACCCGTTCACCCAAATCTAATCTCGTTCCTCCTCCATTTTCTCATGGCTCACACTCTCCACACACCAGAAGCTCATTTTCCTCACCGTTTCAGTCAGTGACCCAACCATAGCCATTAACCACTAACATTTTTTGTTTCAATTGCAGGTACCTATTGAAGTGATGGCGTCAAATTCCAAATAGTCAGAAATCGAGGAAAATCCTTTCTTACCGCCTCCCATTGATCTCAACCGGATCCCTCTAGCCGACAAAGACTACCTCATCTCCGAGCCAAGATGTGATTTCGATTTCACTAAGCTATATTCATGGCTCAAAAACATTTTCCTAGACCAGAGTGATGAGATTGGACTCTGGGAGTACAATCTTCCACTGTACATGTTTCCCTAGATTCACCATTTCCCTAAATTCTCCCTCAAGTGTCAGGCACATTAGCTTCTCAACCATAGAACTATCATATCATCCTCCGGAGAGACCCTGTTCGCTATCACATCCGAAGCCATTAACCAGATGCTTCAAATAACTAGAGCCAAAGCCTTCTCTCCTTTAACTCTTGATGTCTTAACCGACATGTATCAGAAGTTGTCTTTTCTGCAGAGAGAAGATATCTTCAAACTATTCCTCCTTGAGAATGCCCCAATACCCAAAACCAATCCCCCCTATCGATCATCGATTTTCTCGGTAAAAGGAAATCAAATCATTTATGCCCTCTGCAGCCTACTTGGATACTACTCGGATGAATGGGTGGATGAGACAATCTTGGGTTACCTATCTATTGTTTCCACCAAGGGGAACCCCATAGTGCAGTTTGAATACAACGTTTTCCTGGCTGACAATATTCACAATCATTTGTTAAAGTTTCCCACAGAAGGCATGTTTCGGTACTCCTCAGTACTGGCATACATGTTCGTGTTCTATCAAGCAGATAAGTTCCTTTTCCCCATGCAGAAGTTGGACCAGGATGGAAAGTCACAGCCTGTCACCTCTTGGACTTCATTAGTGAGAAGGAACTCAATAGAGTTCAATTTCAAGCAATTCATAGAGCAGTTTTACCACCCAGGGGTAAGTATGCTCAGTGGTAGGCAAGAGCAAAGGATAGGTGAAAATATCCAAAGAATTCTACACCTCTCAGACCTCAACAAGATGGGAGACTCGTATCTGTATCAGAATCATACAAAGATCAGAATATATGGATTTGATTTAGCTCCCTATAAGCTGCCCAAATACTTTCCTGTTAGAATATTCACCTTGGAGTACATTAGGCAAATGATCAATTCAAACGATATACATTTTGTATCTTTGAAGAAGAAACAACAGCTGAGAATTAAAGGGTAGATAGGATCCTTTATTTGTAACAGTCAAGATGCTAGGGAAGAGGCAAACAAACTACTCAAGGAAACGAAATTTGAAATCAGTTTCCTTTGGCACTATGATCCGTGTGGGGTTATTGTAGAAATGAGATTCAAAAATAAAAGTTCCCCATACGCTCATGTGCCCAAACTAGAGATCGATAAGTTTATGAACCAAACAGAGTGGGAGGTGAACACTCTGGAAGAAATAGAACAACAATCTCCTCCAGCCATTATTTCACAAACTACTACTCCACGGGTACCAAAGGAGAAAAGACCCAGAATGGATATCTCCCCTTCAATCACTGAAGTCTCAGCTCAGGATTTCCAGGTATACAAGAAAATGCCAAAAAATAGTCATACAACTGGTAGTTTTGGTGAAGAAGAGACCTAGTCCACTATAGTTATGCAAGGATATCATTCACCTCCTATCTCAAGAAACCAACAGATCATGTCTAATTCGTCATCCAAGAAGTAGAATGACACCTCACTAATCAACCAACCAACTCAAGGGGCTTCAAAGTTGAGTATTTTTTAGAAATATGATATGATTAAGAAGACGAATGAGAGGTTGGCCAACAACAGTTATGCTCAATTCTAGAAACAAACATCAACAACACAACATAGGCTGATATATTCTTTCAACACAGAGAAGGGGAGAATGTACATGGAATTTCTATAGGCACAAGTACCTCATCCAAAGGAAATCACTGACTACAAAAGATCAAGACTTGAATTTGATGCTAAAGATATACATCCAGCTGATCAGATGGATTTGCACAGGCAGAATGGAGAAATGGTTTTCTCAACATTGGCCAATGCTTCCACTACTACTCCAAAATTACAGGTTTTTCTGAACAATGTTCAGACTCAATTAAAACTGGAGAAGGTGTCATATTTTGCAAAGGATAACAGGATTAAGTCTTTAGAATAATTGGTGCTCAAAATTGGGTATGAACCCTCAAATGTGAAAGAAGTTGAGGATATGCTCAAGAAAAATAATGCTGACATAGAATCTCTAAGGAAGCAACTAAAACTACCAGCTACAAAAGACTCACAGGCCAAAGAGATGGCTGAGACAGAAGGTGAGAAGGAGGAGATGTTAAAGTTGATCATGGAATAGAATGCACAAATAAAAGAGATGGAAGCAGAGATAGAAAGGTTAGTAAAGGAGAAGGAACAATCAACACCTATGGAAGTCATCCCACTGAGTGCAGTTCCCCTCACAGGAGTTAGCGCAACAACAGCATCAGCAACCACCACTGCAGAAATTTCATCAGCTGCCTCAGTGACAGTTCCAGGGACATATGAATCTTTAGAAACATCAATGGAGAATATGACTTTACAAGGAATGAAAATCAAAAGATTGGAACAGGATATAGATAATCTCCAGAAGTTAAAGGCTTCTTTCCAAGCTAGTTACAATACAGAGAGACACACATCAGAAAACCTGAAGCAAGAGATTCAACAGTTGCAAAAGAAGACAGTTGTGGGAAAAACACTGGCAGAAGCCAAAGAGAACATTTGGATGGATATCTCAAAATGCATAAATGAAATCTGACCCATGGTGCAAATCATGTTCGAGCAACACGAATTGGTGTTAAGGAACAAGCAGGCCATCGACAGGATGAAGGGAGAGTTGGGAGAAATGCCCACATAAGAAAATGAAATCATCAGGTTTATCAATTCAAAAACTAAAGAAGAGATGGAAAACCTGAAGATTGAGGATAGGATGGAGACTATCCTCGAGGTCAAGAGAGTTCTGACCAAAAAAGGACTGATGTTGCAATTGGAGGAGAAATCCCAAATCATGGATATCGGACTTTAGAGATTCTTCAACAAGATCAATGCCTTACAGAAGAAAGGTCTTCCTGGTTTACTGGTTCTAAATGACAAGCTGATGACACTTTCCGACTACAAGAAAAATATTTCCATGGTGGCAAAGGACAACTCCAAATTCTCAGGGATATATGGAAGCATAATAGGAAAGGAATTCCTAGAAACTCTACAGTTGGATTTCAATATCCAACATGAAATCAAGTACATTTTTATCACCAAGCCGACTTTTTCCAAATATACCGAGATGGATGAAATCTACAGTAGGCTACTAAACGTCACCATCCCCAATAAACAAAGATGGGAAGAGTTGTGTGAATTGATCGAGTAAAATATGAGGTGGACGTACATGTCAACATGCAAAACAATCAAAGTCAAGTTGATGAGTTACCAACAACTTCCCCCAAAATCAGCATGGAGAATTCGACAGATCATAAGTAGTTCCTACAATTTTGTATTCTGTTATCTAGTTAGTTAACATGAGATTTTTCCATGTCTTGATCATTAATGACAGGATCGATTGTAATCTTTTTTATATATACTTCAAATTTTGAAGTACTGAGTGTGTATTTTTACGCCCAAGCAAGTTGTAAGCACTGTAATTTTTCTTAGAGACCTACCAGTAATAAAAAGGATGTTTCACAGGATTCCCATGTGTTAATTGTTGGTGATTTTTACTCCTCTTCATTGAACGTTTTTTTCTTTCTTCATTATCATCTATGTTTTTTATATCTGATCATTTAAAAGAAGTTAAAGTTGTATAATTTATCCTTGTATACTCGATTTATGGATTTTAAAGATCTTTTGATGTTATGATAAAGGAAATCTTAAATGCTTCTTTGTTATAATTGATTATCTCATATTTTCTGCTATCCATCATTTTAACTCTAAAGGATCCAACAGTTGAATTATCCTTCCCTGCGAAAAGACCTTATAAAATTTGTTCTTTGGTCTCAAACCTTATAAAACAGACCCCATAACCCAATGGATGCGTAAACCATATTTCAACCATTTTTATAAAACAAACAAAATAGTCTATTTATTTAATTAGCCTAAGATCTAAAACTTGAGACAAAGTTAAATATTACAGAGAGATCCCTCTTTGAAACTGGAAGGGATAGATCCCAGTTTTGAAGTGGTTGGATAAAGTTACCTCTGGTAAATTTATTCTACATCAGACAACCTCTGGGAATTTACAGAGCGATAACACCTGGTAAACAAAAGGCAACGCAACACACATAATGTGTTGTGTAGTCTCACTCAAGATAGATTTAATGGGTGGTTGTAAGACTCAGGTGTTTACAGCCTAGGATTGAGTGTGAGATAAGAGAGCTATAAATTGAACCATTTATTATAACTTTTAAACACAATATATTGTTATCGACGAATAAGTAGAAAATATAAAAACTCATTCATTCAACATAATAATAACTGTTGAAGACAATAAAGATATGCACACATTCATCACATAACATAGATGTTACCGTGGTTCACCCCCTCCTGGGCTACGCTGACAAAGATTTGGCTCTCAACACCTTTATTATAGTATTTCCACATCTATAGCGCCATGCACTTACAAATCCTCTCATTTGGGAAAGATCTATATGAGGCGGACTAGATCTCACTAGGCTCCCCAGCCTGTGATATAAACCTCAATATCTAGCCTCCTTCGTCCTATCTAGCTCAATAGCTTATACAAAAATGGATTATACAACAAAATATCACGTATCGCATTAACTCATGCATAAGAAAAAAAACAACCATAATCCCAACAATACCTAAGTATATATCTTAACCATCCTAAGTATATCTCTGAAACAACCCCTTATGATACCTATGTATATCTATTTATACATTTCTGGCTCTTCAGCCATTTACAATACCTTACCAAAACCCTAACCGTATCGTCGTTAGGTCTTCCCTCACATGTGCACGTGTTGTTCTTCCATCTAGCTATCGTTTTCCTCGTGCATGCTTTCTTTGCCAAAAATGTCTTGATTTTTTGCTTTGGCCTACCTCCAATAAGCCCCCAACACTGACATGTGGCTCATCCTGAGACACCTGACATTTGTGTGCTTCCTCAATCTCCTTGGTGATCGCCTAAAAGTTTTCCTTGAGCTTTGTTTCCTGTGTCTGCGCCTGCACAGTGCTCTCCTTGAGTGTGTCCACTATCTGGACTGAAATTTCGTCACTAATCAATTCCACACACTCTTCCTGGATCTGTGTTATCTGTGCCTTGGCTTCCTTTGCTTGTGCCAGGACTTATGCTACTCACTCTTGCAATGGTTCCATTTGAGCCTGATGCTCATGTTTTTGTGTTTGAGAAGTAGTTATCTCTTCCTGCAATCTCTTCATGTCCTGCGCCCCTTTGATGCATTATGTGATCGACATTGTCTTCTGCCTCTTCTTGAGGTCTTGGATCATGACGTTAATCCTTTCTTCTTCCTTGTCCCACTTTTGGACCTGTTGATCCTCCTCTAACTTGGTCCACAGCTACGCTGCTTCATCAAACAAGTTAGTTGTTGTACTGACCTACTTATCTATCTCGTGCAACTACGTTGTTACTTCCTACTTCCTTTGATCCTTCACTTCTGGTGGAGTAGTGGGTGTGAGATGCTCCCAAATATTCTCGATCTCCTTCTGATATTGATTGATTTCCTTCCCAATCTGATCAATCTTTTATGTTAATGTGATTTCATCCCTCCGCATGGCCTGTGGAATCTTCTCATAAGTTCCTGCCAGTTTTTGTTCCAATCCTTTCATGTGATCCCTTTTCTTCTAGGTCTCTAACTTAGCCTACTCATAGACTATTTCCAGTGTGACCCGTTTCTTTGTTTCCTTCTACAATTCGACTAAGTTCTTGTGTGTGCTAGACTATACCTCGTGGTTTATGCTAACCTACAACTTGTGGAGTGCCCTGGTTGACATCCGCATCAACACCAGTTGGATTTGGCTTAAGTCCTTCAAGGGTGTCTGCCCATGGTCTCGTCCATGCACAACATACTAGGTATGATGTGGAATGTTGTGTTCGGGTGCGGTAATGGGTGGACTGGATCTCGTTCTTCTACTTCCACTCTTTCCTCCATCTATGGTGTTGATGGTTTTGTTCCCCTGCTTCTTTCTATCTACGCTTCCCCGATTTGATTGAGGAGTTGTCACATGTTTTCCAACTCCTCCTAAATCCTATCCCTATGGTGCACAACATGGTTGAAATCCTCGGCTAGACAGTCCTGGACCATTCAGGCTATCATCTCTCCATCGTCATCCATGATTGTGTACTCTGGGGGTGTTCTTTGTGCCTTCGTTTTCTTGCACGCACCTCCTATCTATGTGGATTTCCTCTTGTTTCCTCCTGGTTTCTGTGGGTTGGGACTTGTTGCGGTCCCTTGCATGAGCTCAACCTATTTTTGTTTCTCCTTGCCTAGTTGCATCTTATCATTCTTCCCGTTTTGGGTCCCTATCTTCGTTGGACCTTCGTTTGTCTGTGTTGTTTTTCCCTAGACCTTTCTTCATCTCTTGGGAACTTGGATTTCCTTTGGCTAGGTTTCTCCCTGCCCTACCTCTTCTTCTGTAGTTATTTCTGGGAATTCCTGGGTGAGGACTGGAATCTTACACTCATCATCCCATTTGCTAGTGACCATGTCGATGTCTCCCTCTTTGATATAATAGTGTATCTGTAGACACTGTTTATCGGGATCCTTCTGTGCCTGTATCCACATTGTATGTCGTGTAGCCCTGAAGTTGGTGATGTCCCCATATCGCACGACAACCTCTGGTGTTATTCTCCAGATCTTGAAGATGGCTTCTTGTATGTCGCATAGGTATCCTTCAAATATGGAACTATTCATCCTTTTGTGCTTAGCATCTAGCCTAGCTATGAGAAATAAGTATCTCTCTCCCTAATTTGGTTTGTGTTTGGTAAAAAAAGTTACATACCTTGTTTCCCTCCACCCCATGAAGGCGATTAATGTGATCATCCATGAATAGTGAAACTGTGTGCTTAGATCCTGTGCATCCTTCCAGTCATCTAGGAACAAGTTCAAGAGGTACGGTGCCCAACTCACTATGGTGCCCTTGGCACACTGAGCTTAAATTGTGAAAACTCCAGGCGAAACTTCTTCCCTGCGACATTTTCTCAGCAACTTACAAGCTAATATTTCCGCACCCAATTGTGTTGCAACACCGTTGATCCTCATGATAATGATCCTTCTTTTTCCCTTGTCGGTTCCAAATTTCTTCTTCATCTCTTCTGATAGCGCCTTCTCCCTGGATTTGTCATCCAAAAAATGTGCAAGATCCATGCCATGGGATGGAAATCTTGTTATGATAGCAATAAGATCTACGTCTATCGAGACGAGCTTGTCTAACCAGATGTCCCTACCATGTGTGACTGCTTAGAGTTGTTTGGCACATGCAGTTGCATACTGAACTCTGCCAAAATGTGGTAGGTCCACCAGACCTAAAATGCATGTATTCTCCAACCCTATTTCCCATTAGAGTGGTTGATCAATTGGTTCCCCAAACTGATTCATGCCCAGCGTTTCCATGTACACTCTCTTTGCAAGTTCCAGAAACTTGTGTTCATTTGCTACATCGTGGTCCGAGTATTTGAGATTCCCTATATGACCAAAAAGGTCTAGTCTTACCTGTACCCCATATGGTATACGCGGTAGAACGATTTCTGCGGCCGGTTTCTTGTGAGGTGACCCGGGTATCTGTATCTTGTCTTTCTTCGGTGGTGGTGGATGGATCGAAGTTCCAACAACTTTTGGTTGTTCCTCAATATACCATTCCGACCAACCTATTACATCTTCTATTGTTCCTTCCGATGGGTGGTCTAATATGGTCATTTGAGACTCGTCTAGCTCGATTTTTGCTTTGATATTCAACATTGTTCCATTGAATTTTGGAGCTTCTTCAATGTTCTCTGGTTGCATATCCTTTAGGGTTTCTATGTCCTAGTTTGAACTTCTCATGTACCTTTGTCGGTATATCTCTACTCGTTCCCTCTAGTGCAGGTTGTTGGGTTTCTTCCAGTATCAGTGTAGGATTCACCGGTGGCGTGTCTGGAGATGGGATTTCTTCGAAATTGACGATCTTCGGTGGTTGTTGTTCACCTTCTTCCATCTGTACTCATGACCTGGTCTGAACTCTAGTCTTTCTGGTAGTCTAGCTCACTTCTGCTTTCTTTGGTGGTGCCATGGTGGTGAATGTTCAAATTTTTTCTAGGTTCGAATGGTCTCTATGACCTCTGTGAACTCGCTCTATGCTTTTCAACCTCTATTGCTCTTTGTCTGCTCTCTTTTCACAAATGGACTCTTTTGCTCCCGTGTCCATTTGTTGTATGGGATTTCCATGAAGCTTGTCGAGGACGTTTCCTTAATTGTGGGTTCAATGAACCTATGGTGGTGTCTTAATTTCCATTACTCTACCTTGCCACTGCCAATTGGGGCGATTAATGTGGCATCCCATCGTTCCTTTCCTTCCTTTAATTCTACCTACTTCTGTCTTGTCGTACTAATTTTTCCGAATTTCCTTTTCCCGCTTGTTTCCCTTTGTAAGTGAATGTTTTCATTCTCCTCTTTGAGTTTGTGTTCCTAAGTGTGGGTGCCTTTTCTTCCTCCAGTGCACTACGCCTCTATTGGTAGTAATTACAACAATTTTTTGTTTTATTTTATTTTTATTTTTTTACTGTGCGTTGGGTGGTCAACTATCCTTGTACAACTTCAGTCGGCTCCCATTGATCGTCCCTCTGAGTTTTGAGCCTCATAAATATATTAACTGTACAACTCCTTCATCTGTGACATATTTTACCTTGTGTGTTCTTAGCCAATACATTCTTAGCTTTCGTGGATGCTGAAATGATTTGCTGTCATACATCAGTACTAGATCTCCTTCCTTGAAAGTTTTCTTCTTTATGTGTCTATCATGCCAATATTTTTCCCTTGATTTCTGAACTTGTTGGTGAAATCATGCTAAGATTCGGTCTTCCTTCATGGTCATTAGCTAAATCAGTCTCTCCTGTACTGTGCCTCGTTCTATCATTTGTGTAATTGCTGCTACGCTCAAGCTTGGTACTAAAAATTCTAATGGCACCATTGCTTCTTGGCCATAAACCAGTTTAAATGGTGTGTTCCATGTCAAATTTTTTCATGTAGTTATGTAGGCCCACAATACTACTGGTACTCTGAGATCCCAGTCATCCCTGTTGACGTTACAAATTTTTGTCAGCGCGTTTTCCAAGATTTTGTTAAATGCTTCTATTGTGCCATTTTCTTGTGGGTGATATGGTGTGCTCTTCTGATGATGGACTTCAAACTCTTCAGTCATAGCACTGATGATGTTGTTTATGAAGTGTGTGCCTTGGTCGCTCATCAAAACTCTTGGGCATCCAAATAGAGTGATTACTTTCTCAAATAAAAAAATGCGTTGTTGTTTTTGCGCTTCAATCCTTCACTTGTGTTAGGTACTCCGTCGCGATGATAATGTACCTTTCTCCTGTTCTTTTTTATGGTGGGTTGATTGTTCCCACAAAGTCTATTTCCAACTTATCGAATGCCTAGAGTGTTACCTATGGTTGTAATGACATCTCATCCCTTCTATTGGGTTTTCCTACCCTTTGAAAAACATCACATCTTTGAAAATACTCCTTCAAGTCTCTATGAATCGTTGGCCACCATAGTCCTACGTGCAACACCTTCTATGCAATAGCTTTTCCTGCATAATTTCCTCCTACTATTCCCTCATGGGATTCTACTAAAAATCGTGGTCTTTCATGTTCTAGCACATACCTGCGCAAGATTCTATCTGTGCCCATTTTGTATAGGAGTCCTGCAATCAGTTGATAGTCGACAACAAAGAATACCAAGTTTTTCTTCTGCACGGTGTTATACTCTTGTGGCACAATACATGTGCTCAAGTACTGAATGATATCTGGGAATTATTTATCAGTAATATGGACTGAGAATAACTGTGCATCTGTAAATTTGTCTTCTAAATTCGTGGGTTCTTCTCCATTTATGAACCTTGATAAGTGGTCAGGCCCTACATTCATTTTCAATGGCTTGACGATTACTTCAAACACAAATTCTTGAAATAGTAGTAACCATCGACAGATTCTCCCCCCCAACACTGGCTTGTTGACTAGGTATTTTAGGGATGAGTGATCTGTGAACATCTTAAAGTGTTTTCCCAATAAGTAGTGTTTGAACTTTTGCAGTGCATAGACCATATCTATGCCTTATCTTTCTATCATGTTATAGGTATGTTATGATTCTGATAGCTTCTTGCTCGCAAATCCTATTGGGTGATCCAAGTCCCCCACTCCTAGCTACACCAAGATAGCTCCAAGTGCTATGGCTGATGCGTCTACATGGACATGGAATGTCTTCTCCCAATCTGGAATGACTAATATTGGTGCAATGACCATCTTTTCCTTTAAGGTATCCAGACCGTGTTGACACTTGTCGTTCCACTGAAACTTTGTGTCCTTTCTTAGAATCTTTTCCATTGGTGCAGTAATCTACGCATACCCTTTGATAAACGTTTTGTAGTATCCTGTGTGTCCCAACGTCGCTCTTAGCTGATGGACTGTTTTTGGTGGTGGTAAGTTAAAAATTACTGCAATCTTTGCAGGATCTACTAATAAAACCTGTTTTCATACGATATGGCCCAATAGTATCCCAAATGGTGTTCCAAATATGCATTTCTTTATGTTCAGTGATATCTGGAACTGCCTACATATTTATAACATTAGGCGTAAGATTTATACATGGTCTTTTAACAAAATATAGACTGTTCAATAGTCCAGGTATACCTTGAGAAACTGGTGGACGAATTCCTTAAATGCTACGATGAATACTCTAGAAAATATTGTTGGTGCATTCTTCAGTCCAAACGACATGATTGTGTACTGGTAGGATCCCCACTCTGTCGCAAACATGGTCGTGTATCTGTCTTCTTGTGCTATCTTGATATGATGGTAGCATGAGAATCCATCAGTGAATGATTAAGCTTCATGTCTTCCTATGTTTTCTAACACTTCATATGTGAAAGGTGTAGGGAATGGGTCGTGTAGGAATGCATCATTCAACTTCCTCAAGTCGAAACATATCCTTATCCCTCCTTGTTTATTTTCCTATACTACCATCAGGCTTATCCATTATGATTCTTTGACTGGTTCTATGACTCCATCTTCGAGCATCCTGTCGATCTCGGCTTTGACTTTCTGCTTATATATCGGGTTTAGTCTGTAAGGTCATTGTCTGATCAATATCACTTTAGGTCTTAGTGGTATCTTCATTTATCCTAACTCACTAGATATACCCTTCATCTCTGTAAATGTTGTAGGAAACAAGTCGTTGTATTCGCGCAATAACTTTGTTATGCTTTCCACTATTTGCTCATCCCAGTAATCTCCAATGTTGGCCATTTTGGGATTCTTGACTGTCCCAATGTTGACTTTATTTACTTTTATCGGAGCGAAAATGACTTCAGATTCTATGGGTGGTCCTTCCACATCTATTTTTCCTTCCGCTTCTTCAATATGAATATCGCGTGGATCGTCTTCCTCCAGTGATTCCTCTTGTACATGGTAACATGACAATAGTTCCTTGACTGTCTGTTTGTTATGTTGTTGTTCTGTTATGATCGATTCTATTTCTGGTTCTTTGATGAATATCACTCTTATATTTTTAAGAGTGACATCTATGTTGGGGTTCTCATTCTCGAATGAGAAAGTGACTATGAATTTATGTTGCAATGTCATCCAGGTCGTGGTTCCTTTACATAATTCCTAGTCTGTATACCAACAAATACCAGTTTGCGGGTATGCCCTCTAGAGTGTGTATAAAATGATGAAGCCATTCCTCTGGAGGTGTCATTTTCCATAGTGTTCCACACTCCTCTAAGTGTTCCACTGGTGCTCCTTGTCCATCATACTTCTGCTGCTTGTTGTTTTTATGTTCTACACCAAACCTCATGCACAGTAACCGCTTACATTGGTACCAATATGTGATTTTCTTTTAGTGTGTGCCCCACCATCTTGCATATGTGGCATTGAGTGCTAGATCAAGTGATAATAGTCTTTGGTTCTCTAAGACTTTGTCTTCGTACTTTGTCAAGAATGTTTCCAAATCATTTATTCCGTGGAAATTGGGTGGCTCTCTGATTTTTGTGCCTACCCATGTTACTGCACGGTCTATTCTTGCACATCTTCTCGTGGATACTTCATGTAGCCTTTGTTGTTAGTTCTATAAGACGATATATGAGTCTGTTGCACATGAAGTAATTCTCCACCAACTGAGTATCCCATTTGTAGTTGGGTTCACGCAATCCGACTGATTTCCTATGAGTCTAGGCAAGTAGGTTCTACAAACCTCTCCTCTTCCGACGGATCTAATGACACGATGACCCTGTATTCTCCTGACTCAAATGTCATTTTCCTAGTCTTTAAGTTTTATGGCCTATTTTTCAAACACCCAATCTAGACCAAGCAACACTGGGTAAGGTGTTGTGCCATCCACTATTTCAATAACTTCAAAATCTGCTTTAGTGCGCACTCCATCTAGGTCTACTGTCATGCCTTTCAATCTACCTATTGGTAGGACTCTGTGTTGGTTTGTCAGTTTCAATTGAACAGGTGAATAGCCTAATGTGGGATCTCCCATGCATTGACATGTCTTCTTTGGTAATACATTAACTTTCGATCCTAGATTCAGTATGATGTCTCCCATATTGAAATATCCTATTTTGGCATTCAGTCTAAACTCCCTACTTGTTCTTCTTCTTGTTTGTAGGTGATTAACTGTTTTGGGTTCTAGTTTTCCTTCCGTCTTGATGCTACATTTTTCTAGTATGTTTTGCAATATTTTCACAGATGATGGATCACTTAATACCTTTATACATGATTTCAAAAATCCTTTGATTGTACTTACTTGTCCCATAGAATGTATTTCACTAGTATGATCCAATAATGGAGGAATTTTGTATTATGGTGCTTCCTTTGTTGCGCAGTTGAAGTCATTGCAATATCTTCCTTCTAGAATTCTTGTTGGGATTGCTTAAATATCTCCTTTTCCTTTTGTGCGTCAAATTGCTTCCTTGGTTCGACATTCTTTTTCACCCATTGGTTTTATGTTGGCTCTTGTCAAACAACATCATCCCCTATTTTAGCTCCTCTGCGAGTAACTATATTGATGTTCTGTCCTTCATCCCTTGCTTTGGTGGAAATCAATTGAACATTCTGGTTGTTGTGGTTCCTCTTTTCCTAGATCTTTACTAGTAGTGTCAAACATTCTTCTGTATCATGGTCCAATGCATGAAAATACATACAAGTTGCTGGTGGAAGTGGAAATTCTCTTGCATAGTGTCTTAGTTGTTTACAATTGTGACACACCACTGGTCCTCTACCTCATCCTCCACCTCCTCTTCCTCATCCTCCACCTCTATAGCTTGCTCTATCTCCTCTCGGTGCATTATACTGAGGCACCTGATTATACTGCGTGGTATTGTACTGAGGTTGTGTTGTGTTGTACTGTGGTTGCACATTATTGTATGGTTGTTGTGCAATGTTGTATGGAGCTAGAACTGGATTAAATTGTGGTGCGGATTTCCCCGTCATCATTTATGCCTGCACTCTATATGTGTCTAATGTTTTTTCTCACATCAACTCCATAGTTCTACAATCTTTGTCATTGTGGCCTACTGAATTGAAAAAGGTGCAATATGAACTCTTTGGGACTGTTTGGTATTTCTGCATCATCGGGCAGTGATAGGGGTTGTGAACCAGTTTCTTATAGACTTCACACAATGGTCCTCCTGTGGGTAACGGGTTTGGAATTCCTGCTGCCATATATTGCATGAATGTTGGACATTCGTTCTTGTGGTGTCCTTCCATCCTGCATGTGGTACACCAAACAAATTCTCATTTGTCTTTGCTCTTATTTTGGTTTAGTTGAAATGTTAAGTTCTTCAAATCCTTCTTCAATTCTTCGATAGATGGGTATGTCTGCTAGTACTAGTTTTCTTCCAATTGCAGGGTTGCCTGCAAATCCTCTTCCTGCATATGGAACTTCTATTGTTGCAAAGGGTATTTTAAGTGTGGGAGAAGTGAGTTGACAAATAGGTGCTGATGTTGCATATCGGTTATGAGATATTTTAACTTTCCTTTCAGTCACTTGAATCTCTGATCAATCTCCCATACAAACTCTCATGGTTTCTGTCTTATTTTGATAATCTCATTCATGTACTAATCCTCTGAGCTCATCTTCTGGAACTCATTTATCACTAACTTCTTAATATCCGTCAGTGTCCTTGTCATCCCAGGTGCATTGTTTGCATATAAACTCATGTACCAGTCTAATGTGAGGTCTCTTAGCATAATCGCTAATTGCGCAAGTTTGGTATCTTCATCAGTGATCTATTTTTCTTTCCATATCTTTGCACAAATGAACAAGTGTTTCTCAGGGTCTTCTGTTGCTTCTCCTTGAAATTCTGGTAACCTGATGGTGGGATTGTGTTCTGCCATTCTGAATGTCGAAGTAATACCTCTGTGCAGTGTAGATACTTGACTAGTGCTCCCTAAACTGGCTCCTCCAGTTATTGTTCCTTATGTAGATGTACTTCCTGTTGTCTAACTGCTTCTGAACTTCAGTTTCCTAAATGATGGTGTTCTCTTTGGTGTATTAGTCGCACATGGGTTTATGGGTTCCACACTAACATTAATATGGATGGGATTGTTGCCTTCTATTCTTGTTCTTGGACCTCTCATCTTCATCTCATATGTTTCATGTAGGATTTCCTCATTCTTCTCCACAGCCCAGAGATCCTCTACCTCTTCCTCATCACTCTCCAAGCCTTCCCTCATAGCTACGACTCTCTTTTTGGTATTCACCTTGTATTTGGTAGGGTACTCCACTACGTGTATTTCTAGTTGTCACCATGATTTGCTTGATCTGGTCGTCGTCCATCATGATCAGGTCCAAGGGTTCCTCCTTCTTTCCCTTGTTCTTTCCTCCTTCCATTTCTCCTCTTTATGTCAGTGCTTCCCACCCTCTCCCATGCACGCAGGGAAGTTTAGTTGTTTGACTCCATTGTCAGTACTCCTTTGTTATAAAATAATATCTTAATAGAAGTATAAAATGATTGAATGTACCTTTCCCTAGGTTCTTGTATAAACTCTTGCTCCACTGCATTGTAGGACTTCATTGTGTTGACTGCAAACTCTGTTATAAAACCTGCCAGAATATTGTAAAGCCAAAAATCTACTACGCGGGTGAACTTGTTGTTCACTTGTTGTAACTGTTCAATATGTACTGGGGTCCACTCTAGTTGTCGAATCTGGTTCGTTGCGTGGTTATCCTTCAACCTTAGTACCCACTACTGCAATAGATGTGGAAAATCGCAGAAAAAGAATTCGTGTAAATCAAAAAACACGTATTTCTCAAGATATTTGCGAGGTGTTAGTCTAGGGTTTCTATTGTCTTTCTGTGCAAATTGTTAGGAACCAAATATCAATATAGCATAGAAAAACCTCAGAAAAAGTACTCAACGCCTTGAAAAAGAGATAATTTCAGATAATAAGCCTCTTTAAGGGGGCAACCTCCTTTTACCCCACTTAAATGTTCAAGTACAATATGATTCAAAATGAAAATGTCTCCTTGGTAAATATAGGAGACTAGGAGGTATAATTACAACTAATGGCCTAAAGCCGACATAAATAAAATAACATTACTAATATAATATGCCCCAATTAAGGGGTAAT
>ML840037.1:17575-33583 GCA_009831015.1 Picea engelmannii | reverse complement strand
CTTATATCAACAAGCATATGTGATCCTCTTCAAGCTTGCGTAAAAATAAAGAGGTACTTGCCAGAAATGGTGGGGGAAAATTTGGGAAAAGGGATATGTTTCATCTTCATATTGATTGGCAGTAAGTGTCGCTCTTGAACATGACACCCCCTATTCATCATTTGAAGCCGGTTTGGGAAATCCATTTGGCTCTCTTTCGATTTATTACAAGGTCTTTCCATGTGTCGTCTTTGAGTAAATGCTGCCAAATCCTTGGTCGTGTCGTCCATATGTTCAAGAGACGTCCATCTGAAACCTATATTGAGTCGGCCATCTGCAGTTGTCCATTCTCTCTGTTTCGGCCTTCCCTTTGTCCAGTGCGATTTGCAACATGCTCTGTTTCACCTTCAAACTTTGTTACTCATTTTGTGTCATTGATGGGGGATACATTAAGGCCCTCCTGTGACGAGTTTTATTCCGTCGACTTCAGCTCATTATCCGGCATCAAGACTTAGAAATTCTTTAGTACCTTGGAGATTGCATGCCTCAATGGCAAGTTTCCTCGCTTTCGACAGTGGGTTTACATCATTGACCCCTGATCGAAATATTCCTTCGGATGTTTGACATCAACTCATTTATTCACACTCGATGGATTGTACTATAGTACCTTGGGAGTCATTGACATCAATGGTGATTTCCCTCACACTTGTTAACAGTTTTATCATTGACCGGTAATCAAGTGGTTTCTACCATGTTCGACTTCAACACATGTAATCACATGGTTAGATTTGTTCTTTGGGCAACGAGATTGAAGACCCTGGATCTTATCTTTGCGATCCAGGTTGTGATGGAGTATGTATAATTTGCGACACATAGATCCACTGTGTATGTTTCATGGCTATGTCATCTTGAGTTGAAATTTCTCGCATAGATCCACAGTGTATTCAGGTGGCTATGATATATTTTGACGGCATGGATCCACAGTGTATGATTGGTGGACATGACCTATGTCTACAATGGCATCATTCTATGATCTGAGTATGGGAATGCCTACCTCAGAATTGATATATATGATACTCTGCAGATGCTTGATTGTTCGCAGGTTTCCGATTAGATGTGCTCCTGGTTCTCGTCACACACATCCAGCTTACAAAGTCTATCGACTGTCACTGGTTCCAATCTCAGACTTTGGGGGGCATTCTATTAACCATGATTTTGGTCGTCATGATGATGTATTGATGATGGTGTACTCAGGCTCTTCATTAGAACTTTTTCCTGAGAAAAGTTACCTTCATCTCTTTCCAGAAATTACATTTTTGAGGAAGGTTCGCAGGCTACCAATACATTTGCCTGCGAGAATGTATGATTCTCACAGGCTGCCTTAAGCCAGGGTGCGAGAAGTTCACACTGTGTCTAACTGCTAGGGTGCAAACTATTTCTAAAGAAGGGAAAAAGATGAATTCTCGAAGCTTCTAGAAGGGAATCTTCTAGAAGGATGAGATGGCATTCGAATGGTTATCTAAGTACTGGATTTCCTGATATTTTGGGATCATTCTTATCCAAGTAACTAATTCATTCTCTCCTATATATTGAGGGGATTCTCATGGAAAAGGTTAGAAGCAAACAAGGTTAAGAAGACATTGGATAATTTGTGAAAGATTGTGTGAAGGACTGATGCTACAGCAGTTAAGTACTCCAGCAAGTTTATCAAAAGTGGTTGATCTTCTTCATACAAGTGAGCAAGTGTGTGTGTCAGAGCCAAGGGCCATCGAAAGGAGGTTCGCAACATCAAGGCTCAGGTTGTAATCTTTTCTTTCCATCAATATGATACAGTAATATGTCCCTTTCCCATAAAGTTAAGTCTACTTTATTGTATAATTCCTTGATCATATACATAGATTGGCTGTTGAATATATTGAGTTGTTTTCACTTCGATTCGTTTGAGTTGTCCTGGTCTTGACTACAAAAGAGAATTGGAGTGAAGCTAGAACAAAAAAGACCCAAGGAAGCGATCGTAAGTTATGTTCATGATTCTTGCCTCCTAGTTCTTTCAATAGTCGAAATCTAGGGAAAGAGCATTATTTTGTCTTGTTTTGTTCTAGATCCAGGTGGATCTAGGGAGATCGGTTTGTGTCCGCACTTACGGATTTATCCAATAACAATACGTGGCCCTTCCATTATAAGCATGCAACCACCATTTCAGAATCAAAACACTACATAGGTAGTCTTATACTCAGACCATTTATAAAACTGCATAGACTATGAGCATATATGTCAGCATATGAATTTCAAGGTGTAAGACATAAAACACTTATCAGAAATAACACCAGAAATGAGTGCAACTGCTGAGAGGGGTGCTCATTTCCACCCAACCGTAGGCTTAGCGACTCCCAGTGGATTTACCACTAGCCACCCCCGAGCTGAGACTACGATGTTGTGAGACTGTGTCTCCGTTTGTCAGTGACCAGGAGCGAAGGTTGCAATCCTTCCTCTCTACTATCACTCACTCTGCGTGATGCTAGATTTCTCCCCTCGCATCTGCCCCTAATCACCTCTACCCCACGCCTTACCCTCTTGTGAGGTTGTGTGTGGCACGATTACCCTTGCGTCTGGTTAGGCCTGACGACTCTATGGATGGGTGGTTCACCATCCCATCACTCATTAAGCCATCCACCTACCAGCCTGCGAGACATTAAATTCGGGGCCAGTGAGCCGCTTTTGGTTCTCCGAGACAGTGGAGTCCAAATACAGTATTAATTCTCAGTGGAAGTTAACGCCGCCTTTTCAGGTGCCTTCCATCGCCATCGTGGTCCCTTTTTCTGCACTTCCCCTCTCAGCAGTCCTGCAATAAATTCAAGATGTTATTCACATTCATTAACCTTTTCCTCAAGGTCCATTTACATCACATATTCACATTTATGAGTTTGCCACAGTTCTTGGCCAGTCCAGTTATATTTACAAGCTGGGGGAAACAGGGTGTTACAAAAATATAAAAATAACATTGAATATTGTGAACTTTTCCATAAGTCAAATTGACTTTTCATAAGTGCAAAAAAAAATCACCATGAATGAATATTTTGAACTTTTCCTAAGGCTAGAAAAAAAAACATTTATCCTCAAAAAACAATAATACTTTTAATGGTTTTTTCGAAATGAAAAAAAAAATCACAATGTTAGTATTGTGGACTTTTTCTTAGTAGGAAAAAATTGATAGTGCTTCTAGAAAAAATATAATTCTTCTAAGGGTTTTAAAAGATCTAGGATTTTTGGGTCTTCGTTTGTTTGTGTTTTCTTTTGCATAGTAGACATGATCATTCCCATTGGATTCGGTATCAATCCACATCACATAAGTGAGTATTCCTATTCGATATTATATGATTAAAAAAACACACTGTGAGTTGTTTGATATAGGTTGATGGGTAAGGAATCAAGATGGATCCTAGTGGTCTTTGAGCTTTTCTTTTGAAGAGGATCTAGAGAACTTGATGAATGCATCTAGAATATCATGTAATGTAGTGGTGGATGCATTTTTCTTAGAGATGCGGTGTGCTAAAAGAAGCATAAAATTGTCTAGTTAACGGGTTTTTTTGGGTACTCATGGCCATGGTTTCAATTGCTTCTCTTTGTTTCTTTCTTGTAGTCCACGAACCTTTGATTTTCCATCCAATAAGGATGTGTAAATCCACATGTTGTTTTCCCTAGTGAGTGGGAAGTTCACAATCTCCTGTAATAACAATTTACTGATAGTTGTGGGTGGTTTTATGGTGGGTGAATTTTGCAAATAGATACAAGGGTTTTATACTAATTGTTGGATTACTGAGAGGGGAGTGAACCAATAATAGAGAAATTTAAGTATGTTTAACCATATAATGCAAGTGTTATATCAATGTAGCATTATCATCCAATAATTGTAGAGTAAATAAACAATGAACAAATGAACAATCATACACATACACAATACACCAGTGTTTTTATGTGGAAACACAAAGCGGGAGAAAACCATGATTTTTTTTTTTATATATGTCTTTAAGAATTACATTCGTTGGAAGCACCAACTTCCTTTGTTTTCCAAATGCAACTAGAAGGAGGATCCAACCCCCTATTTTTTCAGGATACAACCTAAGGGAATCTCCAACTCCCCAATTATATTGCTACAACTAGATGGAGGCCACAACCCCCTATGTTCTCTGGCTACAACTAGAAGGTGGTTATAACCACATGTCCTTGCCCCATCCAAACGCCCTAAAATATAAGTATAATGATGGAACCATTGTCACACTATCACTGTGAGATAAATTGTTGTAAACCTGTACCAATCAACCTATAATCAACCTGTACCATAAGAAAGTGCATCAACCATGCACCAACCTATGCCAAACAACTTGTAATCAGCCTATACCATAAACAAGTGCATCAACCATGCACCAATCTGTACCTCAACTTGTAATCAGCCTATACCATAAACAAGTGCATCAACCATGCACCAACCTGTACCTCAACATGTAATCAGTCTGTACCATAAAGAATTGCATCAAATATGCACCAATCTGTACCTCAACTTGTACCATCAACGAGTGCATCAACCATGCACCAAATATGTACCAATCATGCATCAAATACACATAAACTATGACTCATCAAGATGTACCAACATCATCAACTATTCACCTCATTTATGTGCCAACTCATCAACTAATTGTCTCAACCATGTACCCAACATGTACCTCAATCATCTACCAAATACATATACCAATATAAACATCAAAATTTCTCTAGCAATACATCACACTATCCATAACCAAATACCATAAACCATTACATCAAACCATATTCCACAACCTCATTGTTATACAACCTCTATCTGTAACATACCTCAACCAAAATCCCTCATCAATTTCATCATCCAAATCTGATTTGTAACTCTGTAATATACCTGGTGTATATGATCACATACTTGAAAACCTTCCTTAAATTTAACAACAAGAGACTATCATTTTATCAAACTTTACTTTATTCTCACATGACTAATTTTGGATTAGTCAACAACCCTAAATTGCAATAATCATAACTATGTACCTGTAATGAAACGATCTAAAAATAGTAAAAAATGTTCTCCAGTGTCATTTATGCAATTCCTCCAGGTTTCACTACTTGGATCCTCTCGGAAAAGAAGTTATAACAAAAATGACATACCTTATTGAATTATGGCTTATTCTAGAGACTGAACTTGTAGAGTGTGCCCCACATAGAATATTTGTTGTATGGATCTAAAAATTGTACGTAGAATACTACAGACTGTACTCTAACCAATACATTTGGCCTTACTAAATTTGGATCGTTTATGAAGAAGTTATGACATTTTTACCCGAAACACATGTTTTAGACTAGTTTCAGGACTAACCACAAACCATATTTTCCATGGTGTGTAACTCCAAAAATACAATGACCCACAAGCTGAAATTTGTATCACCACTACTTGGCTAGGTTTCCTCAATGTCCTCCTAATTTCACAGTCTGAATCATTCTAGAAAAAAAATTATTGTGAAAATGGTGAGATGACCTGTAAATAACATACCTTAGAAAGCATCATCAAAAGAATTTATCCTCCCTTGAATTTAGGCCTTCTTTACTTCACCTTCCCTCTGAAATTTGTCTTAGATATCCTTTGTTTACCTCAGTCACTTGGAGATATTCAATATGCTCAGGTGTGTTTAAAATGAGAGAGCCTTGCCTCTTATTTATACTTTAATGTAGCTTGTTATCCCCCACTTTCAGAGATAACTAGGAGATCATGTCTCGAGGCCCACAGGTCCTAGACATGGATTACTGAGAGAAGGATGGACTTTAGCATGGCCCTCGAGGGCCCACCTTTTATTTCTCCCATCATCTTTTTCCTGTCAGCAACAACAACATCCACCACCATTGGCTTGGTACTGTGTCGGAGAAGGTTCTTTCTCCATGATGTAATTAGTTCAGGTATCATGGTATGTGTCACTTTGATCATCAAAACCATTGAATATATGCATTTGATTCCTTTTATTTCTAAAAATTTCTTGTATCTTACACTTGCCCACTTGACCATGTGTTGGGTGTTGTTGGGAAAAATACCCTACGGACTAGCAAACTAGGGTCAAACTTGCATGCAGATTTTGATCGTAAAGAAATTACTTTTTAACCTATCACCCAAAACTTAAACCCCTCTTTCACAATACATGCATGGAAAGAAACTACTAACCTTGTTATTTATGTTTGGTGTAGATCCTCCATTGCGCTTTTTGCCCACTTGCTTGCGCTTCTCCTTCCAAAGATAACCTGCAATCAAGACAACCAACTATGCATGCATTCTACTTTTCTACTTGAGGGTTAGAAATTAAGCATAAATTAAACAAACCATAGATAACTCATGCATTGGGATGGGAAAAGTATTCTTTTATTATTTGAATAATGAATCAAATAATTGAGACCGGCCACCGCTCCTTGATCCTGATCCTGGGCTCCTCCTTTTTTGTCCTCCAACTGCTTTGCGTTAATTCTCCTTTGGCTTGAGGAAAGGCTAAAGGGTTGGGACAATGGATTCAGCAAATGGGTAGAGTTTCTTCGCTATATTCTTCCTCCTCCAAATGGTACCCCTACCCCTTATTTTATAGGCTAGAAGGAGCTAGGGTTTTGGATGAACCCTTGGCCATGCATGGCCAGGAGTTTCAGTTAATTGACCCATAGCTTTTTGTCCCGTCGGCAACTTTCCTTTTTTTGTGATTCCGAAGGTACATGCGGGCTATAGTGGGCCTGTTAGCGTGCACACCCGCGCAGTAATGGGTTAGGGCGCGTGGGCCTTGACCCAGGAGGATTTCCAAAGAGGTTGTTTAGCAAATGTTTTGGCAATGAAGGGATATGAGTTGTCCTGATGCCAGGTAAGCATGTGTGGTGCAATTTAGGGTTATAACAGATGCCCCCTAATGTGTGAGGTTAGAAGAGCATATGATGGCTGAAATACATTACCAATATTTTACCAATCTGTATTGATATGTTGAATGAGTGAGCCCAAGAATCAGGAACCAGGAGGTGTCATCTACAAAATAACAAATGTCTTCACCGAGGCGGGCATACCCATGCTCAAGATAAAATAGAACCATGGCTACCAATCAAATACATTGTATATCCATGTCAAATAACTATAAAGAGTAGCCATGAATAATACATGGCGGAGCTACATCTCGAAATCAGAAAGATATACATATAGAGTATCCATCTCCCAGAAGCTGATTCGGCCTGATGGCTGCACTTCAGAGCTCGAGAAACAACTTCAAAATCTTCGAAAACTCGGGTAGGAGTGTAATATGAGTGTACGAATGCACTACCCAGAGGTCTTCGACGGCTCATCGGTTATGGACTTGATAATCTTGATGATCAAGCTGAAGGCTTCATTGATTTTGAACAAGGACTTGATTGGACGTTCAGGATGGTCGGGTATGCGAACAAGCGACATATTGCAGAGGAGCCGACTCAGGCTTAGTGAAAAACTTCCCTTGGATAATAGAACAAGTGATAAGACTCAGGAAGCATATATGTTAATCATAAGTCTACGAAGCAGGAGGCAACACAAACTCTCCATATGTTTGGAAGAGTAACCAAACGGTGGAGGACACAACTCTATATAGCGAGAAAAAGCTTCCTAAGGTCGTACTACATCCCATAGTCTAATAATCAAACGAACAGATGTTCTTTATCCAAGGGTGACTCATTACACTGTTGTTAGCGATATTTCTGGTAAGAGGGGTAAAATGCGAAGGAATGGGTAAAAAACCCACTCGTCCTAAGTTCAGGATGAAAATGCATCCGTGTTTAAATGGAAATAGAATCTGGATGACAGGGATCAGAGCACCCAGATCAACGGCGCACAGGTGATTCTGGATCCCCCCCGCCTTTCTACCTTTAAGCGGAAGGGGGGGTCCAGAATCGAGGGGGCACCTCTTCAACGGCTACGATCGAAGCGCCCGGATCAACGACACACGGGGTGATTCTAGACCACCCCCACCTTTCTACCTTTAAGCGGAGGGGGGGGGTTCGGAATCAGAGACGCAACTTTTCGACGACTATGATTAGAGCGCCCGGATAAACGGTGCACAGACAATCCAGACACCATCTGTCTTTCTGTGTTTAAATCAATGTGGGGCCCCTTTCTCACCGTGTCATCTCGCCATCTGTCCATCTCCCCTCTTATGGTCCATGTGGTCCCTTTCCCATCTCATCATCCACTCACCGCCTGCCATGTGTCCCGCTCCTTTCCACGTCATCCTCCCACTGAAAGTGTGCCCATTATATCTCATCTCCTGCTCCTTCCGCTTATCGCCTTCTGCCATGTGTCTTCCCCTGTTGCCCCTCTCACACCTCGTCACCTATTTTCACATCCTCATAGTTTCGGTACTACTACTTCCATCATGCGCCCCATCCTTCGCGTTGTCCTCCACTCCAATTCATCAGGCCGTTCGAGTTAATCCAGGTGGTAGTGCAAAGGGTATTCCACATTGCAAGGGTGTCGAGTTGGTCGGGCCATCCTCAATCCCAATGAAGCAGTTATTAAGGTAGTTGGCGGTGATTAGACATCGTCTCCGCCATGATGGGAAAGTCTGGCAACGAATTAAAGGCACATTAGTTTGCCCACAAAACTGTCAAGAGTTCGATTACGTCTACCATAAGTTGCACGATCATTCAGAGACGACAGTCGCAGATTGTTAGAAGCCATGTAGATGCAATGGGTTTAATGCAGCGTCTTGATTTTGTTGTTGTTGTTGTTTTGAGTATATGTAGGCGTTTTCGCCATTTTTGTATCTATCGATGGTTGAGCAAAGCTCCCGGTTGTAAAGATTTAATGAAGCACTGATACTCTGGTTATGTATAGACTTTTGAGACTTCTTTCCTTATGAATGCCATTTTATTTTACATATTTGTTATACGGTGTTAGAACAGCTCGGAATTGGAGGGTCCAGTCAAGTTGTAGCTGTTATAGGATGATGTTGGATTGGATCACTATAGTAGTTACGTTGTTTCTAATCAGTTCTTGTCATTTTTCCTAGCGCTGAATGACTTGGAATTGGAGGATCCAGTCAAGTCCCCCTTTCAGCTCCTTGAGACCCTGAACCAAGAGGATCTTTCATTCAAAGTATTTCCTCTGCAAACCACTGAAAGCCTATCGCCCGAAGTTGTTTGTTCACCTTTCTTATCAAGTCTTCCACCTGGTCATCTTTTAATCAACCCACTGGCTGAAGTTAGATCAAGACCTCCTTTGTCCCATACATGCTAGACCCAGTCCCTGAGTTAGGGTGATATCTCCTCGAGCCTTTATCTCCATTTGATCATCCCTTTATAAACAAATCGTGACATTAAACTGATGGGTGTCAGGCTCTGCTCCTGCAAGCAATCCAGGAGTGACTTTCGACGCTAACATTTCTGGCGCCGTTGCCGGGGACAAAGTTGAATATTTTCCCAGGGATTGAACGACAATGATCAGTTGATTATGAAGGTGCATCAGATATCAAAACTATCGATATTTCTACTGTGCACCTGGCGAATCCATTATGACGACTCCACTGCGGCGAACCCATCAGGTTAGTTGTGGCTTCCAGCGGAAGACACATGTGGTCCCATCCACAGCTGCCTTTGGATACGCCTGAAGAAAATCCGGAGGTGATTATCAGAAAAGGGAATCCCCCTCAAAGAGAAATATTCACCACTGAATCAGGTATCTCCCCACCTCCTTCCATAAAAACTCCATTTTCTTATTCTCATCTTCCTAGTCGTCCTTCCTCTGAGGTTTCCCATTTTCTGAATTTCGGGAGTGGTCCTGCTGAGTTTTCTCCTCCTGGTCTGGTATTAGAAAGAGAGATCCTTGTCACTCCCCCATCCCTGGAAGTTGTGCCTCAGCACAGACCTCAGGCCTCAGAAGGTTTTACCACCCCTCCTTTTATTGCTACTACTGCACAGAGAGAAGCATCTGCACATTCAGGTCCCTTAGCTTTCTCTCTGTTTTCCCCGTTGTCTCCTCCAGGAACCTTTTTTTCCGACATCTCCCGTTCACACTCCTTCTCCTCCTGGTTCTCCTCCACCTAATATTCCTATGGCTAGTGCTAACCCCCCTTTGAATAGAATGGAAGCCATAGTTGCTGCCAAGTATGCTTCCTTAATCCTACCCCATCCCACGAATCCTCTCCCTGTTGGAAACTACCTGAAATAGATGCCTAAGTTTACTGGAGAAGGGAACATAACTGCAGAAGAGCACCTGGCTTCTTTCTACAATTATGCAGACAACCTAAACATTGAAAATGAAGATGTCTGGATGAGAGTCTTTGTCCAGAGCCTGGATGGCGAGGTGAGGAAATGGTTTAGAGGTTTGATCCCTAGATCTATTGCTGGAATTGAAGCCTTGGATAGTGTTTTCCTGAGGCAGTGGGGAGATAGGAAGGATTTCATGTATTACAGGACAGAGTTTGGGTCTCTAAAGAAAATGGAAGGAGAGTCTGTCTCCGACTTCTCCAAAAGATTCAATAAGATGTATAATAAGATTCCTGCAGAGATAAAACCCTCAGAAGCCTCTACCCAAATTTCCTATGCTGGTGCATTTGGCCCTGATTTTTGCCTTTTATTGAGGGAAAGAAGAGCCACATCCTTAGCTCAAATGAAAGATGCGGCCATAGAAGTGGAATCCATCATATTAGTAGCTGATAGAATGAGGAACAAGGCCGACGTAGACAAAAGAAAGGGAAAGTCTGAAGCCTCAACTTCCGGCCCATCGTTGCCCCACACTCAGGTGGATGAACTGACCCAGATGATGAAGTTCCTGTCTAAGGAGATGGAGAGGATGAAGGTGGAAAGGAATCAAATGAACAAGGGCCTTCAGAGCACCAAAATCAAAGGGGGTTTCAGGAGGCCAAACAATATCGCTCCCCCAACTATGCACAGAGAAAGGGGAAGAGACAGAGAAGACCAAAGAATTCAGGCCCCTTTACAGAACAATTTTGTGGCCAAAGATGAAGAAGGGGAAACAAACGATCTTGAGCCTAAGATCCATTGCTTCGGAGAGACTCCCCCTTTTCCTCATCTAACTCAATCATCTTATGAGGAGTCTCTTATGGATAGTCAACTAAATGAATTGAGCAAGGGAGACAAGGCTAGCGGCGGCCGAGGCAGGTACGACCTGAGGTCCGATAAAAAGACAATAGCACCAAATATTCCTGAACAGTCCACTAGAACAGAGAAACCTGCTAATGAAGTAGCAAATGATCATAGAGGTAAGAAGGCTCAACCCCTCTCTCCCATTGTCCACAATCATGTCCCTGAAATAAGTGAAATTCCAAAGCTCGTGTCTTCTTTCAATTTCGAGCATGAAATTCAAAAGATCAGAATCCTTGTGCCCCTCACCGAGCTAATTAAACATGGGGAATTTAAAAAATGATTCTCTGAGCTTTTACAATCCGAGGCCTCATACCTTCCTGCAGACTCCATAAACCTCCAAGATGAAAAGCTAGCAGTCGTCCTAGGTCCCATGGTAGAAGATAGAGATGATTCATCCCCTCCCTTCTACACATCCCTGAACATACATGATAAAGTACTGCACAACTGCTTGATGGATTCAGGGGCTTCTCACAACCTCATTCCCAAAACTGTCATGGAAGAATTGGGGTTAGAAGTCACCCGAGCCTACCATGACCTCTATTCTTTTGACTCCAGGAGAGTTCAGTGTCTTGGAGTTATTAAAGACTTGGTCGTGACCTTGTTTCAACTGCCCATGAAAAGTGTGGTCATGGATATTGTAGTGGTCGATGTTCCCCCCAAGTTCGGTATGTTGTTATCAAGATCTTGGATAAAAATACTGGGGGGAGCCTTGTAGATGGACCTCATGTATGCTACTATCCCAGTGTTCAGAGGAGAGCATAGAAGACTATACAGGGAAGCCCAACTGGCCTACATAATCAGTGACGAAGCCAACCCTACCAATCATCCTATCTTTTCCTTGGACACTGATTTAGGCTCCAGTCTACTACAGCTCGCCCATGCCCCCGGGCCTCCTCTGAAACTCAGAAAGCATCCCACTGCTTCCCATGAATTTCTTCCCTCCGTTACCCCAATTTGGAAACTGTTCTTTGATGGAGCCTATTTCCGAGAAGGCACTGGAGCTGGGGTGGTTTTTGTGTCACCTACTCAGGAGACCATATCCCTATCATATAAGGTGGAATTCGAAACCACTAACAATGTGGCAGAGTATGAGGCTCTTATACTAGGATTAAGAGATGCAAAGGAAATGGGAATTCAAGAGGTAACAGTGTTCAGAGACGCCAAATTGGTAGTCCACAGATCAGAAGCGCTTATCAGGCCAAGCATCCTCAACTCAGGAGTTATAGAAATGAGGTATGGGACCTAATTGATAGTTTCTTCTCAGCGTTTAACATTTCTTTCATCCCAAGAGAGGAAAACACAGTGGCAGATTCCTTGGCTACATCAGCAAGCAATTTCAAAGTACCCTTGCCACCCAAGCTTAGGTATGATGTAGAAGTAAAATAAAGGCCCTCCATACCTAACAATGTCAAGCATTGGAAGGTGTTTGAGGATGATCTTGAGATCAAGAAGTTCTTGGAGACTATCGAAGAGTTTTCAGAGCTGCATATCAATCAAGATTCTGTCTCTGAGGAAAGGTTGGATGGGGGTGATTTGCTAAGTAAAATAGAAAAGCATGACATTATTCAGTTGCCTAGCAATCACATTCCAAGGGGACTAGTCCCATTAGAAAGATTATTCGATGGGAACGATGTGGCAGTAAAGGGGAGAGTTTCAGGTGATGATGATGACACAGCTAAGTGAAACATTGGAACACCAGAGGAGCCTAAGTTTGTCAAGCTGTCAAAGAGTTTGACCAAGGAGCAGAGGATTGAATATACTGAATTGCTGAAAGAGTTCGCTGATGTGTTTGCATGGACCTACGAAGACCTCAAGACGTACGACACATCAGGCATTGAGCACAAGATCCCACTGAAAGAAGAGGCTAAGCCATTCAAGCAGAAGCTGAGGCAGATAAATCCCATGTTGCTATCTGTCATGGAGAAAGAAGTGAAGAAACTGCTAGATGCCCAAATCATTTTCCCCTTGAGATATTTCGATTGGGTGGCCAATTTGGTCCCAGTAAGGAAGAAAAGTGGAGAAATCAGTCTCTGTGTTGACTTCGGGAACCTGAACAGGAGCTCAAGGAAAAAAAAATTATCCCCTACCCAACATGGAGCACATATTGCAGAAGGTCACTGGTGCATCTAGAATATCCATGATTGATGGTTTCTCTGGTTACAATCAAATATCAGTCATGCCTGAGGACAGGGAAAAAACGGCCTTCACCACTCCTTGGGGCACATTCATGTATGCCAAAATGCCTTTCCGGCTGATGAATCCAGGAGCAACATTTCAACGAGCCATGGACATAGCCTTCATCGGGGAAAAGGACCAGTTCATGGTAATATATCTAGATGACATCACAGTCTTCTCCAGGACAGACAAGGAGCACTGCTGCCACTTGAAGAGGGTTTTCCTGAAGTGTCTAAGGTTTGGCCTATATTTAAACCCCAAAAAATGTTTGTTCACCATGCAGGGAGGGAAGCTATTAGGCCATATAGTGTCAGCAGAGGGAGTAAGGATTGACCCTAGTAGGGTAGAAGTGCTTCAGACCCTGTCACTTCCCAGATCTAAGAAGGAAGTTCAGGCCCTTTTGGGGAAGATAAATTTTCTGAGGAGATTTGTCTCAAATTTCGCTGAGTTGGTAAAACACATCACATCCATGCTCAGGAAGGGAAATGAAGTGAAATGGACTACTTAACCCAAGGAATCTTTTGTCCAAATAAAGAAGGCATTGACTAAGGCGCCTGTGCTAATCAGTCCTGATTATTCTAAAGATTTCTTAATTTTTTCTTTTTCTTCTTGTGATACAGTAGCAGCAGTCTTGTTGGAGAAAAATAAGCAAGGGAAAGAGAAACCTATTGCCTTCTTTAGCAAATCATTGAGAGATGCAAAACTCCAGTACGAGATCATGGAAAATAAGGCTTATTCCTTGGTGAAAGCCCTCAAAGCTTTCAAAGTCTATGTCTTGCACTCAAAGATCACCGCGTACATCCCTTCTGCCTTTGTGAAGGACATCCTCGTACAGCCTGACATAGATGGGAAAAGAGGTAAATGGATTGCCAAGATCCTGGAATTTGATCTGGAGGTTCAGCCCACCAAATTGATAAAGGGCCAGGGTTTAGCCAAGTTGCTGGCCGAATCCAATTGCAGAGCCTTGGGAATTAATTTCATCAATGACCAAGCTGAGTCATTCGACGAGCATTTCCAGAGTGCCCTATCACTAGCAGCATGCACCTGGTACAAGGATATCTTGTATTTTCTACAGGAATTGAGGCCTCCTGATGGAATGGAAAAAAGCAAGGTGAGAGATTTAAAGCTTAAGGAGGTAAGATATTGCCTCATCGACCAAACCTTGTACTGGAAAGACCCTTCAGGGGTATTCTTAAGGTGCCTGAACCCACAAGAAGCTCAGCAGGTTACATTTGATTTCCACAGTGGCCTTTGTGGGGGGCATCATTTCTGGAAGACCACAACCCATAAGATTCTCTGAGCCGGGTGTTACTGGCCCACTTTATTCCCTGATGTCTGCAGAGAAATCAGAGCTTGCATCAAATGCCAGAAGTTCTCGGGTAAGTAGCAGATCAAACCTCTGCCATTAAAGCCTGTAGTAGTTTTAGCACCCTTTCAGCAGTGGGGATTGGACTTCATTGGAGAGATTCATCCTCCCTCAAGTGGCCAGCACAAATGGATCCTCACTACGATAGATTATTTCACCAAGTGTATAGAGGTTGTTCCCACTAGGAGCACTTCCCACAAAGTAATTATCAGCCTCCTGGAAGATATCATAGCCAGATTTGGCTTCCCTAGCAGAATTGTCACTGATAATGCCACCCCCTTCAGGTCTGAGCCTCTGGTCAAGTTCTGTGAACAGTTTGAGATTTCACTAATTCACTCTACTCCCTATTATCCTCAGGGAAATGGACTGGTAGAGTCTTCCAATAAAACCCTGATCAAGCTCATTAAGAAATTGTTGGAAGACAATAAAAGGGCCTAGGATTCGAAGCTCAAATTTTCTCTATGGGCTGACCGAGTGACAACGAAGAAGTCCCTAGGCATCTCGCACTTTCAACTTGTTTACGGAACAGAGGCCATTTTCTCTACTCAGCTCGCCTTATCTGTGGCGAAATTCCTCCAGGACCTTGAAGGAGAACCTGACAATATGGTCAGAAGGATTCATCAGATAGTGGAAGTGCAGCAGATCAGAGAACAGGTCATGGACAGGGCCTACAACCATCAATAGAAGATCAAGCAGGCTTTTGACAAGAAAGGCAGAAAGAAAGAATTCGAGCAGGGTGATCTGGTGCTCAAATGGGATGCACCTAGGCAAGACAAGGGCAAGCACAGTAAGTTTGATGCCCTCTGGTTTGGGACTTTTAGGATCCTTGAAGCATTTTCGAACAACACTTACATGCTACAGGATCTGGAAGGTGAAGAATTTTTTAGCGTCCCAGTAAATGGGCATTTCTTGAAAAAGTGTTTTTTGTGAGCCGCAATCGGCTCTTTTGTTTTTGTTTTGTAAGTATTTTTTTTTGTTTTTAGCTTAATAAATGACTCTGTATCCCAACAGCAAGGCACTAATTCTGCAAAAGTGTTCTTAGAGCATCACAGGGATGACTCTATCCCCCATGGAGCCAAATGCTAGCGATATTTCTGGTAAGGGGGGTAAAATGCGAAGGAATGGGTAAAAAACCCACTCGTCCTAAGTTCAGGATGCAAATGCTTACGTGTTTAAATGGAAATCGAATCTGGATGGCAGGGATCAGAGTGCCCAGATCAACAGCGCACATTTGATTCTGGATCCCCCCCACCTTTCTACCTTTAAGCGGAAGGGGGGGGGTCCGGAATCAAGGGCGCACCTCTTCAATGACTATGATC
>ML840037.1:7076-17533 GCA_009831015.1 Picea engelmannii | reverse complement strand
GGGCGGAATCGGAGGTGTAGCTTTTCGACGGCTATGATTAGAGTGCCCGGATCAACGACATACAAGCAATCCAGACACCATCTGTTTTTCTGCGTTTAAATCAACATGGGGCCCCTTTCTCGCCGTTTCATCTCGCCATCTGTCCATCTCCCCTCTTCCGGTTCGTGTGGTCCCTTTCCCATCTCATCATCCACTCACCGCTTGCCATGTGTCCTGCTCCTTTCCACGTCAGCCTCCAACTAAAAGTGTTCCCATTATATCTAATCTCCTTCTCCTTCCGCTTATCACCTTCTGCCATGTGTCTTCCCCTGTCGCCCCTCTCACACCTCGTCACCTCTTTTCGCATCCTCATAGTTTCGGTGCTACTACTTCCATCATGCGCCCCATCCTTCGCGTTGGCCTCCACTCCAATTCATCAGGTTGTTCGAGTTAATCCAGGTGGTAGTGCAAAGGGTATTCCACATCCCAAGGGTGTCGAGTTGGCCAGGCCATCCTCAATCCCAATGAAGTAGTTATTAAGGTAGTTGGCGGTGGTTAGACATCGCCTCCGCCATAATGGGAAAGTCCGGCAATGAATTAAAGGCACGTCAGTTCGCCCATGGAACTGTCAGGAATTTGATTACATCTTCCATAAGTTGCACGATCATTCAGAGACGACAGCCACAGATTCTCAGAAGCCATGCAGACGCAATGGGTTTAATGCAGCGTCTCGATTTTGTTGTTGTTGTTGTTTTGAGTATATGTAGGCATTTTTGCCATTTTTGTATTTATCGATGCTTGAGTAGAGCTCCCGGTTGTAAAGCTTTAATGAAGCACTGATACTCTGGCTATGTATAGAATTTTGAGACTTCTTGCCTTATGAATGCCAGTTTCTTTTACATCTTTGTTATACTGTGTTAGAACAGCTCGGAATTGGAGGGTCCAGTCAAGTTGTAGTTTTTATAGGATGATGTTGGATTGGATCACTGTAGCAGTTACGTTGTTTCTAATCAGTTCTTGTGATTTTTCCCAGCAATGAATGACTTGGAATTGGAGGATCCAGTCAAGTCCCCCTTTTAGCTCCTCTAGACCCTGAACCAAGAGGATCTTGCATTCAAAGTATTTCCTCTGCAAACTACTGAAAGCCTGTCGCCCGAAGTTGTTTGTTCACCTTTCTTATAAAGTCTTCCACCTGGTCATCTTTTAATCAACCCACTGGCTAAAGTTAGATCAAGACCTCCTTTGTCCCATACATGCTAGACCCAGTCCCTGAGTTAGGAGATATATCCTCGAGATTTTATCTCCATTTGATCATCCCTTTATAAACAAATCATGACATTAAACTGATGGGTGTCGGGCTTTTCTCCTGCAAGCAATCCAGGAGTGACTTCTGACGCTAACATTTCTGGCGTCGTTCCCGGGGACGAAGTTGAATATTTTCCCCAGGATTGAACAACAACGATCAGCTGATTCTGAAGGTGCATCAGATATCAAAACTATCGAGATTTCTACTGTGCACCTGGCGACTCCATTGTGACGACTCCACTGTGGCGAACCCGTCGAGTTAGTTGTGACTTCCGGTGGCAGACACACGCGATCCCATCCACAGCTGCCTCTGGCTACGCCTGAAGAAAATCCGAAGGTGATTATCAGAAAAGGGAATCCCCCTCAAAGAGAAAGCTTCGCCACTGAATCAGGTATTTCCCCACCTCCTTCCGTAAAAACTTCATTTTCTTATTCTCAGCTTCCTAGTCATCCTTCCTCTGAGGTTTCCCGTTTTCTGAATTTCGAGAGTGTTCCTGCTGAGTTTTCTCCTCCTGGTCTGGTATCAGAAAGAGAGATCCTTGTCACTGCCCCCTCCCTGAAATTTGTGCCTCAGCACAGACCTCAAGCCTCAGAAGGTTTTACCACCCCTCCTTTTATTGCTACTACTGCACAGAGAGAATCATATGCACATACAGGTCCCTTAGCTCTCTCTCTGTTTTCCCCGTTGTCTCCTCCAGGAACCTTTTTTTCTGACATCTACCGTTCACACTCCTTCTCCTCCTGGTTCTCCTCCACCTAATATTCCTATGGCTAGTGCTAACCCCCCTTTGAATAGAATGGACACCATAGTCGCTGCCAGGTATGCTCCCTTAATCCTACCCCATCCCACGAATCCTCTCCCTGCTGGAGACTACCTGAAATACATGCCTAAGTTTACTGGAGAAGGGGACATAACTGCAAAAGAGCACCTGGTTTCTTTCTACAGTTATGCAGACAACCTAAACATTGAAAATGAAGATGTCTGGATGAGAATCTTTGTCCAGATCCTGGATGGCAAGGTGAAGAAATGGTTTAGAGGGTTGACCCCCAGATCTATTGCTGGAATTGAAGCCTTGGATAGTGTTTTCCTGAGGCAGTGGGGAGATAGGAAGGATTTAATGTATTACATGACAGAGTTTGGGTCTCTGAAGAAAATGGAAGGAGAGTCTGTCTCTGACTTCTCCAAAAGATTCAATAAGATGTATAATAAGATTCCTGTAGAGATAAAACCCTCAGAAGCCTCTGCCCAAATTTCCTATGTTGGTGCATTTGGCCCTGATTTCTGCCTTTTATTGAGGGAAAGAAGAGCCACATCCTTAGCTCAAATGAAATATGCGGCCATAGAAGTGGACTCCAACATATTAGCAGCTGACAAACTGAGGAACAAGGCCGACGCAGATAGAAGAAAGGGAAAGTCTGAAGCCTCAACTTCCAACCCATCGTTGCCCCACACTCAGGTGGATGAACTGACCCAGATGATGAAGTTCCTGTCTGAGGAGATGGAGAGGCTGAAGGTGGAAAGGAAGAAAATGAACAAGGGCCCTCAGAGCACCAAAATCAAAGGGGGTTTCAGGAGGCCAAACAATATCGCTCCCCCAACTATGCACAGAGAAAGGGGGAAGAGATAGAGAAGACCAAAGAATTCAGGCCCTTTTATAGAACAATTTTGTGGCCGAAGATGAAGAAGGGGAAACAAACGAGCTTGAGCCAAAGATCCATTGCTTCGGAGAGACTCCCCCTTTTCCTCATCTCACTCAATCAGCTTATGAGGAGTCTCTTATGGATAGTCAGCTAAATGAATTGAGCAAGGGAGACAAGGCTAGCGGCAGCCGAGGCAGGTACGACCTGAGGTCCGATAAAAATACATCAGCACCTAATATTCCTAAACAGTCCACTAGAACAGAGAAACCTGCTAATGAAGTAGCAGATGATCATAGAGGTAATAAGGCTCAACCCCTCTCTCCCATTGTCCACAATCATGTCCCTGAAATAAGAGAAATTCCAAATCTCGCGTCTTCTTTCAATTTCGAGCATGAAATTCAAAAGATCAGAATCCCTGTGCCCCTCACCGAGCTAATTAAACATGGGGAATTTATAAAACGCTTCTCTGAGATTTTACACTCTGAGGCCTCATACCTTCCTGCAGAATCCATAAACCTCCAAGACGAAAAGCCAGCAATCGTCCTAGGTCCCATGGTAGAAGATAGAGATGATTCATCCCCTCCCTTCTACACATCCCTGAACATACATGATAAAGTACTGCACAACTACTTGATGGATTCAGGGGCTTCTCACAACCTCATGCCCAAAACCGTCATGGAAGAATTGGGGCTAGAAGTCACCCGAGCCTACCATGACCTCTATTCTTTTGACTCTAGGAGAGTTTAGTGTCTTGGATTTATTAAAGACTTGTTCGTGACCTTGTTTCAGCTGCCCATGAAAAGTGTGGTCATGGATATTGTAGTGGTCGATGTTCCCCCCAAGTTCGGTATGTTGTTATCAAGATCTTGGATAAAAAGACTGGGGGGAACCTTGCAGATGGATCTCACGTATGCTACTATCCCAGTGTTCGGAGGAGAGCATAGAAGACTATACAGGGAAGCCCAACTGGCCTACATAATCAGTGACGAAGCCAACCCTACCAATCATCCCAACTTTGCCTTGGACACTGATTTAGGTTCCAGTCTACTACAGCTCACCCATTCCCCCGAGCCCCCTCTGAAACTCAGAAAGCAGCCCACTGCTTCCCATGAATTTCTTCCCTCCGTTACCCCACTTTGGAAACTATTCTTTGATGGAGCATGTTCCCGAGAAGGCGCTGGAGATGGGGTGGTTTTTGTGTCACCTGCTCAGGAGACCATATCCCTGTCATATAAGATGGAATTCGAAACCACTAACAATGTGGCAGAGTATGAGGCTCTTATCCTAGGATTAAGAGCCGTAAAGGAAATGGGAATTCAAGAGGTAGTAGTGTTTGGAGACGCCGAATTGGTAGTCCAGCAGATCAGAAGCATTTATCAGGCCAAGCATCCTTGACTCAGAAGTTATAGAAATGAGGTATGGGACCTAATTGATAGTTTCTTCTCAGTGTTTAATATTTTTTTCAACCTAAGAGAGGAAAACACAGTGGTAGATTCCTTGGCTACATCAGCAAGCAATTTCAACGTACCCTTGCCACCCAAGCTTAGGTATGATGTAGAAGTAAAATACAGGCCCTCCATACCTGACAATGTTAAGCATTGGAAGGTGTTTGAGGATGATCTTGAGATCAAGAAGTCCTTGGAGACTATCGAAGAGTTTTCAGAGCTGCATATCGATCAAGATTCCGTCTCTGAGGAAAGGTTGGATGGGGGTGAGTTGCTAAGTAAAATAGCAAAGCATGACATTATTCAGTTGCCTAGCAATCACATTCCAAGGGGACTAGTCCCATTAGAAAGATTATTCGATGGGAACGATGTGGCAGTAAAGGGGAGAGTTTCAGGTGATGATGTTGACACAGATAAGTGCAACATTGGCACACCAGAGGAGCCTAAGTTTGTCAAGTTGTCAAAGAGTTTGACCAAGGAGCAGAGGATTGAATATACCGAATTGTTGAAAGAGTTCGCTGATGTGTTTGCATGGACCTACGAAGACCTCAAGACGTATGACACATCAGTCATTGAGCACAAGATCCCACTGAAAGAAGAGGCTAATCCATTCAAGTAGAAGCTGAGGTAGATAAATCCCATGTTGCTACCTGTCATGGAGAAAGAAGTGAAGAAGTTGCTAGATGCCCAAATCATTGTCCCCTTGAGATATTCCGATTGGGTGGCCAATTTGGTCCCAGTAAGGAAGAAAAGTGGCAAAATCAGACTCTGCGTTGACTTCGGGAACCTGAACAGGAGCTCAAGGAAAGACAATTATCCCCTGCCCAACATGGAGCACATATTGCAGAAGGTCACTGGTGCATCTAGAATATCCATGATTGATGGTTTCTTTGGTTACAATCAGATATCAGTCATGCCTGAGGACAGGGAAAAAACGGCCTTCACCACTCCTTGGGGCACATTTATGTACGCCAAAATGCCTTTCGGACTGATGAATGCAGGAGCAACATTTCAACGATCCATGGACATAGCCTTCATTGGGGAAAAGGACCAGTTCATGGTAATCTATCTAGATGACATCACAGTCTTCTCCAGGACAGACAAGGAGCACTACTGCCACTTGAAGAGGGTTTTCCTAAAGTGTCGAAGGTTTGGCCTATCTTTAAACCCCAAAAAATATTTGTTTGCTATGCAGGAAGGGAAGCTATTAGGCCATATAGTGTCAGCAGAGGGAGTAAGGATTGACCCTAGTAGGGTAGAAGCGCTTCAGACCCTGTCACTTCCCAGATCTAAGAAGGAAGTCCAGGCCTTTTGGGGGAAGATAAATTTTCTGAGGAGATTTGTCTCAAATTTTGCTGAGTTGGTGAAACACATCACAGCCATGCTCAGGAAGGGAAATGAAGTGAAATGGACTACTTAACTCAGGGAATATTTTGTCCAAATAAAGAAGGCATTGACTGAGGCGCCTGTGCTAATCAGCCCTGATTATTCTAAAGATTTCTTAATTTTTTCTTTTGCTTCTTGTGATACAGTAACAACAGTCTTGTTGTAGAAAAATGAGCAAGGGAAAGAGAAACCTATTGCCTTCTTTAGCAAAGAATTGAGAGATGCAGAAATTCGGTACGAGATCATGGAAAAGCAGTCTTATGCCTTGGTGAAAGCCCTCAAAGCTTTCAAATTCTATGTCTTGCATTCAAAGATCACCGCGTACGTCCCTTCTGCCTCTGTGAAGGACATCCTCATACAACTTGACATAGACAGCAAAAGTGGTTAAGCCCACCAAATTGATAAAGGGGTAGGGTTTAGCCAAGTTGTTGGCTGAATCCAATTGCAGAGCCTTGGGAATTAATTTCATCAACGAGCAAGCTGAGTCATCCAACGAGCATTTCCAGAGTGCCCTATCACTAGCAGCATGCGCCTGGTACAAGGATATCTTGCATTTTCTATAGGAATTGAGGCCTCCTGATGGAATGGAAAAGATCAAGGTGAGAGCTTTAAAGCTCAAGACGGTAAGATATTGCCTCATCGACCAAACCTTGTACTGGAAAGACCCTTTAGGGATATTCTTAAGGTGCCTGAACCCACTAGAAGCTCAGCGGGTTACATTTGATTTCCACAGTGGCCTTTGTGGGGGGCATCATTTCTGGAAGACCACAGCCCATAAGATTCTCCGAGCCGAGTATTACTAGCCCACTTTATTCCCTGATGTCTGCAGAGAAATCAGAGCTTGCATCAAATGCCAGAAGTTCTCGGGTAAGCAGTAGCTCAAACCTCTGCCATTAAAGCCTGTAGTAGTTTCAGCACCCTTTCAGTAGTGGGGATTGGACTTCATTGGGAAGATTCATCCTCCCTCAAGTGGCCAGCACAAATGGACCCTCACTGCGACAGATTATTTCACCAAGTGGATAGAGGTTGTTCCCACCAGGAGCACTTCCCACAAAGTAATTATCAGCGTCCTGGAAGATATCATAGCCAGATTTGGCTGCCCTAGTAGAATTGTCACTGATAACGCTACCCCCTTCAGGTCTGAGCCTCTGGTCAAGTTCTGTGAAAAGTTTGAGATTTCACTAATTCATTCTACTCCCTATTATCCTCAGGGAAATGGACTGGCAGACTCTTCCAATAAAAGCCTGATCAAGCTCATTAAGAAATTGCTGGAAGACAATAAAAAGGCATGGGATTCGAAGCTCAAATTTGATCTATGGGCTGACCGAGTGACAACGAATAAGTCCCTAGGCATCTCGCACTTTCAACTTGTTTATGGAACAGAGGCCATTTTCCCTACTCAGCTCACCTTATCTGTGGCGAAATTCCTCCAGGACCTTGAAGGAGAACCTGACAATATGGTCAGAAGGATTCATCAGATAGTGGAAGTGTAGTAGATCAGAGAACAGGTCATGAAAATGGCCTACAACCATCAATAGAAGATCAAGCAGGCTTCTGACAGGAAAGGAAGAAAGAAAGAATTCGAGCAGGGTGATATGGTGCTCAAATGGGATGCACCCAGGCAGGACAGGGGAAAGCACAGTAAGTTTGATGCCCTCTGGTTTGGGCCTTTCATGATCCTTGAAGTATTTTCGAACAACACTTACAGGCTACAGGATCTGGAAAGCGAAGAAGTTTTTAGCGGCCCAGTAAATGGGCATTTCTTGAAAAAGTGTTTTTTGTGAGCTATAGTCGACTCTTTTGTTTTTTTTTTGTAAGTATTGTTTTTTGTTTTCATCTTAATAAATGACTCTGTAGCCCAACAACAAGGCACTGAATCTGCAAAAGTGTTCTTAAAGCATCACAGGGACGACTCTATCCCCCATGGAGCCAAATGTTAGCGATATTTCTGGTAAGGGGGGTAAAATGCGAAGGAATGGGTAAAAAACCCACTCGTCCTAAGTTCGGGATGCAAATGCGTCCGTGTTTAAATGGAAATCGAATCTGGACGGTAGGGATCAGAGCGCCTGGATCAACGGTGCAGAGGTGATTCCGGATCCCCCCCACCTTTCTACCTTTAAGCGGAAGGGGGGGGTCCGGAATCGAGGGCACACCTCTTCAATGACTACGATCGAAGTGCCCGAATCAACGACACGCGGGGTGATTCCGGACCCCCCCCCGCCTTTCTACCTTTAAGCTTTCCGACGACTATGATTAGAGTGCTCGGATCAACGACGCACAGGAAATCCAGACACCATTTGTCTTTCTGCATTTAAATCAACGTGGGGCCCCTTTCTCACCATGTCATCTCGCCATCTGTCCATCTCCCCTCTTTTGGTTCGTGCGGTCCCTTTCCCATCTCATCATCCACTCACTGCCTGCCATGTGTCCCGCTCCTTTCCACGTCAACCTCCCACTAAAAGCATGCCCATTATATCTCATCTCTTGCTCCTTGCACTTATCGCCTTCCGCCATGTGTCTTCCCCTATCGCCCCTCTCACACCTCATCACCTCTTTTCACATCCTCATAGTTTCGGCGCTACTACTTCCATCATGCGCCCCATTCTTCGCACTGGCCTCCACTCCAATTCATCAGGTCCTTCGAGTTAATCCAAGTGGCAGTGCAATGGGTATTCCACATCCCAAGGGTGCCGAGTTGGCTGGGCCATCCTCAATCCCAATGAAGCAGTTATTAAGGTAGTTGGCGGTGGTTAGACATCGCCTCCGCCATAATGGGAAAGTCTGGCAATGAATTAAAGGCACGTCGGTTCACCCACGAAACTGTCAGGAGTTCCATTATGTCTGCCATAAGTTGCACGATCATTCAGAGACGGCAGTCGCAGATTGTCATAAGCCATGCAGACGCAATGGGTTTAATGCAGCATCTCGATTTTGTTGTTGTTGTTGTTTTGAGTATATGTAGGCATTTTACCCATTTTTGTATCTATCGATGGTTGAGCAGAGCTCCCGGTTGTAAAGATTTAATGAAACACTAATACTTTGGTTATGTATAGACTTTTGAGACTTCTTGCCTTATGAATGCCAGATTCTTTTACATCTTTGTTATACTGTGTTAGAACAGCTCGGAATTGGAGGGTCCAGTTGAGTTGTAGCTATTATAGGATGATGTTGGATTGGATCACCATAGCAGTTACGTTGTTTCTAATCAATTCTTGTGATTTTTCCCAGCGCTGAATGACTTGGAATTGGAGGATCCAGTCAAGTCCCCCTTTCAGCTCCTTGAGACCCTGAACCAAGAGGATCTTGCATTCAGAGTCTTTCCTCTGCAAACTACTGAAAGCCTGTCGCCTGAAGTTATCTGTTCACCTTTCTTATCAAGTCTTCCACCTGGTCATCTTTTAATCAACCCACTGGCTGAAGTTAGATCAAGACCTCCTTTGTCCCATACATGCTAGACCCAGTCCCTGAGTTAGAGTGATATCTCCTCGATCCTTTATCTCCATTTGATCATCCCTTTATAAACAAATCGTGACATTAAACTGATGGGTGTTGGGCTCTGCTCCTGCAAGCAATCCAGGAGTGACTTCCGACGCTAACAGCTGCCAATAAAGAAAATACCTTTCCCATCCTCTTTTTGGGGTATATTTGATTTTTTTGTTCTTTTTGATAAGTTTTGAAAAAGAATAAAGGAATTTTACGTTACAATGGAGGAACGAGTACTGCAAACATACAAGCTCGAGGCACAAGGACAAGACTGATGTTCTGGTAAAATGATACTCAGGAAAAATCCTCCAGCAGCCAAAAGTGTTAAGACGCAGAAGAAAACTGTCACAAGGTTGATGGATAAGGTATGCAAATGCGGTTGATAGAACACACAATGGTAACGTCCTTCGATGTAAGTTTAACGAGCCCAGAGAAGGTAATCTTGGTGGTTTTTCACATTTAGAGAGTCTGAAAAAACATAAAAGGAGACTCCGCTAGGGTACCTTTTTCGACAATAGTCTAGTCGGTTCAAAAAAGGGATAAACTAGCACCGATTAGACGTCAATTCAAGACCATTTTAACGAGTGTGACAAGGACAAGATCACTCGGCTATTTTTTCAGTTTTAAGGAGTCTGAAAAAAGATTAACTATGGACTCCATCAGGAATATTCTTCTGGACCAATTTAACGAGTGTAAAAGAATAAGGTCACTCGGCGATCTTTTCAATTTTAGGGAGTCTGAAAAGAGCTTAACTATGGACTCCGTGGGGGTTTCTTTTTCGTAAATTTAGTCCCTCGGGCCCGAAAAAGGAATAAAATCATACCTGAGGATACTCTTCTAAAGAATGGGAATTCAATAGAGCATACCTTTGTTTGTACAGTTGACCATCCAGACCGAAAAAGGGGTAAACTACCGTCGGACATACGTGACTTCAAATTTCAGTTTAACGAGCGTGAAAGGTCACAAGATCGCTCGGCAATCTTTTCATTTTTAGAGGGTCTGAAAAGGGCTTAAAAGGATACCCGTTATTGTTTGGGAGTCCTGAGGGTAAGACAAAGAGTGAAAAAAGACTCATGCACATGAGGCTCAAACTCATATTCAGGAAAGACTATATGGACTCCTGAGCCTATAGTGTTGTTAGAAACAACATGGACACCATAATGCAACCAGGACCTACCTAGGGCATCCATGTTCTGGTAAGCTCTACCACCAAGTTGC
>ML840036.1:59768-71178 GCA_009831015.1 Picea engelmannii | reverse complement strand
CTTAAAGAAATCATTCAGACTATGCAGTTTTCCCATGCAAAACAATGTGAGGCCGTAGAGTTGGCCATGGAGAAATAGTTTGAGGCCATGGAGGATCAGTTCGAAATCATGGAAGCTAACCTTGTCAGTACACATGCTTGTATTGAATATCCAAACCCTATAGAGCTTGAACTTCACAGAGAACAAGAAAGGGAAGTTCATATGGAAATTCTGGATAAGTCCATAGATGAGCCAATAACTTATCTAGAGGAGATAAAGGAATTTGAGTTTGAAGTTGTTGAATATCTAGATGATTCAAATCTCCACCCTCCTCCCGAAGAACCAATTTCTTCAAAGAAGATTATCGACAACCTTGATGAAAACAATGAAGTGGTTCCTCTGACATTTTCATTTCCAACCTTTCAACCAACAGATGACTTAATACAGGATAATGGGAGAATGGAAGGAAACTTCAGTTTATCAATTTCATATCATTATGAATAGTGGTTGGCCTTCCACCATGACGGTCATATGCATGAAGGTATCAGAATTTCACAAGGCTTGTCAAACTTCAATGTTTGGTTGAATAAAGGAAGATGTGTGATTCCTGGGTGGTTCATTCTTACAAGAAACACCAAGTTGATAAAACTTGGAAAGGGATCTTCAACAAGTCATCCCGGAGAGGGATGTTTCAGACATCTAGGGTTTTAGTCCATCCATTGCATGGTTGGTCCTAATTCATTCCATCTTAGCCATTCGGATGGTGGATCCTCAAGCTATTTTTCAAATGTTGGCCACTTGGTGTCCAAAAGGGCACCCTTTGTAACGTACTTCTAACCTTTCTCATTTTATTTCAGTTTTGTATCATTTCATTTGATGAATGTATTTCATTGTATAGTCATTTCATTTATGTAATTATTGTTGATAGCATTCCATTTATTGATTATTGTTTTTATACATGTATTTATGTTGGATATTGGTGAGCAATCGGTTTTGTAGATTATGAAGTTCTGCATGCTCTCCTTCCAAAGAAAGATCGAACACACATCCCCATGTGGAGCCAGATGTTGACCACCTATTTCAACTAGGGGTCAACCCCATGTACCATGAAGTTGTGTACCTTGGGGTACAACTTTTTTTGAAGACTTCTGGTTCTACAAGGCATTTTTTTCCCCCGGCACGTCTTTTTGTAATCGGAATGTCCGCTCCCCTATGTGGGATAATAATGTAATGAGTCAGCATGAGTCATATTTTAGTTAGTTGCCTAGGACTTTATCATTAGGGAAGTCCTTTCATCGAGTGTTTTTTATCCTCAGGTAATTTTAAATTACCCTTGAGTTTTTCACTCACAATAATCCTCCAAAGTGGTGAAAGGCGTTCTAATGATCGAGCCCAATGGGTGACTAGGGTTTAGGAATATTGTAAATGACCATGCTAGACATCTTCCAGAGTCTTGCGGAATTTGTTGAGTTTTAATAGTTTTTTTTAATTTATTAAAATTACCCATTTAATGGTAATTTTAATTTATTAAAATTACCCATTTAAAGGTAATTTTAATTAAATTTGATGTAAAAATGTAAAAAATTGGTCCTAGGGGATTTTGATAGGGGTATGGGTACTCAAAAGAAATGGCAAGAGACCCCCTACACCCTTGGACCAAGTTTCATCTCAAGTGGACAAGTTTTTCTAGGTCATTGTCCATGAGGATTCCAAGTCAGTCTAAAATCAGCAATTAATTGCTTTAATTTGGCTAAGTAAAAATACCAAAAATTGTAAAATGAAAAAAAAGACATGAGAGAGAGTGGGAAAGGTTTCCAAACCTTTTTCCTAAGTTAGAAAAGCAATTTTCCAATTTAAACACCCCCCCATGCTAAGCCAACAATCTAAAGTCATGTCTCCCTAGTAAAAAGTGTTCCCCCCTTCCTCTTGAACTTAGGGAAAATAAAAAATTAAAGTGAAAAAATGCCTAAAACCCTAATTTCGCCCCCGTGAGTCTAACTTAATGTTTGACAAGTCAAAAGGTGTTTTCCCCCTTTACCTCTCACCTGTCAAACCCTAACTCACTACCAAAACCCTAAAATTGTCTCTTCCTTGACTTTGTCTTTCTATCTTTGATGTGTGACACTTGGATCTCATCCAAGAGGGGTCTTTCCTCTCTCCCAAGTATAAAAGAATGCCTACCCCTCCTCATTTCTCATCTATCCATTCATAGAGCAAGTTTATGCTGCTCAAATCTATACCATTCCTCTCTCTCATTTTGCTCTTTTTCTCTTGTAAATCTTGCTGCAAGTATTTGCAACAACATTTTTCTCAATAATAGAAAAGCTTTGGAGGACCCATGGTGTGCATTGAGAGTCTTTTTGGTGCCATGTTTATGCTTCAGTGAGGTGATATCTTTGCTTTGTTTCTTTGTGTATTTCTTGCTCAAGGATCTAGTTTAAGAGATCCAAGCAAAATATTTTTCTCGGATAAATTTATGGTAGTATTACTGTAGATTTAGTGAGCTGATTTTTTATGATATTGCAAAGTATTTTGTTATCTCAATTGAATCTACTCACCCCCTTTCGTTTTCTGTAGCAAGATCTCACATTTTGGCAAGTCACCAAGGGTTTGGAAAAACAAATTTCAGATCTGGAAATTTGTCTCTTCAACCAACATAAAACTCTAATGTTTTCTATTTCATTTTCTGTCATTTCCCTTTCTCTTTTGGGCAAATTTCTAGTCTGTAATAGGCTTAAATTTACATCTTCTTTTGTTGATTTTTACATGTAAAATTTGTGTTATTCACTAACAGAAATTTATGAGTGTTTTTGGTTGTTTTATATCATTTCCAACAAGCTTTAGCTTAAAGCTTGTTGTTTTTTGCAAGTTCTCACCAGAACAAGGGGAGGTGTTGCTCATTTTGGGCCTCAAAACGCTCCAAAAGAGCCTCCCAAGTAGGGGTTTCAAAACCCTCTTCTTCTCTCATCTTTTCCAAGTATTGTAAGCATCCCCAGAGAGTCTCTTCGGCTTGCATTCTCTTTCAAAAGTTCAATTTCTAAACTATGTATATTTTTAGTTTTCCTACAACTTGCAAAGTGATTTGGCCTGTTATCGCGCAATTTGTATTTTGATAGAAGGAAAAGTTAAAGGAGAGCAAATTGGCGTAACTGGAGACTAATCCTATCACTGTCACCTCAATAGGATGTCTCTTTCTATTTAGGGTGGTAGGCCCAGGGGAGATGTCCTCGGTGACCTAGGGGTTCGAGAAGGCAAGGTCAAAAAGGCAAGATAAGGATCCCCTCTCACAAGTCACCACCGATCAGAAAGTCTTGGTTTTATAACCAATGAAATGATAATGTATCAAAGTGTACCTGCCCGGAACAAAGCAACAAGAAACTATATATATTTGCAAGTACACTTGTTGGTTAGCACTTCATAAAACCATAGACTTTCTTGAGAAAAGAAATTTGTTGAATATGATGAAGTAAACAGAAAATTGTAACAGCAATATTTATAGGGCAATACTTCACATTAAATGCCTCGAAATAGCTTCAAAATGACTAAGAATCATTAACCATTGAAATCATAAAACTAGCATTCGTTAGAAGCAAACAAGACAATGTATAAATCAGCCTTTTCAATTTATTTATAAGCTTTTAATGTTGTATTTAATGGTTGTAGCTTACTTTAATAACAGCAGCAATATAGTCAGTAGGTTAGGCTATTCTAGGGTTAGAAAGTGTTAGTAGGTTGTTCAAAGAATACGTTTTGATGGTTGTTTTGATCAATTACTCAAAGGAGGATTTAGACTAGTGCTTTAGAGAAAATGGAGTCAATGAATATGGCAGCAAATGTTGAAGAAAATGATAGTAGGAGAGTCAAGGACAAGAGAGATTGATAGATTGGAGTATTGGTAACCCAAGGCTCCAATTATCAAACCTTAGGGGAAACTAGCTACTAAGGTGTAGGTAACCCTAGGCCTTAGTAGAATTTCCTCCCTCCTTAACTCAAAGATGAAGCAAAAAAATCGGATAAAATGAAGCAATGGATACTTAATGTGTTGCAATGGCAAGGCCTTAACACATGCTTCAAGAAAAATGGTCTTTTGACAAGATCTAGTAGGTGAAGGCTTTTGAAGCTAGGACAATAACATGTGCTAGTCTTCCTAGGGTTTAGTCAAGCAATTTCACAATCTTTAATGTAAATGCAAGAGAAATAAACTATAACCATTCAATTAAGAAGAATTGCATAAATATCACTTACATTCATCAAGAAAAATCAAGAAAAACCCTAGTTGAACACTTCCACCAAGAAACTTGTCAAAATACTCCAAGATTTAGCCTTCCTCAACAAGTGCGCCTAAAATTTCAGCCAAGAAACCCTAAGGAGGGCGCAAATTTCAGTCCTCACGAGTGTGAGTAAAAGATGATGAAAAATACAAGGGTTTAAAACTTTAAACCCTTATTTATACAATACTAATGACCAGAATTAGGTCAAAAAAGGTCGACATGGCCTGTTACACATAATATCCAAGTTTTACATTAAATGTCATAATTAAACCCTAAAACAAGTTGTAAAGGTGACGTCATGCCCTTTTAGGGTGACATTAGGCCCTTTTTGGGCAACGCTGGCTTCCTGGAGAAAAACGTTAGGCCTCCTTGGGCCTCAGGATCCTGCCACACGTGCCACTTGGCACACAACTGCCTCCAAGACATCCAAAACACTGGGTGACGTCATGGGTGACCTGGGTGAAACGTCCTCCTCTCTCTCTGTGCAAATCCCATGATCTGTCTCTACCCCTGGCTGGGGTCTCAGCATCCATCAGGTGGGATTTTAGCCCTATGGAGGTCTGAACTAATCATCTCCCCATATGTACCTGTTCATCGGGTGTGGCCCTGCAACATCAACAAATATGCCCTCCATGGGTTCATAAGTCACAGGGATCATAGCAATGTCAATCACATATAATCATCAAGTTATTTAAACATGTGCATGAAACCCCTTTACCCGGACAAGTGCTCAAAGACGTTATGCTATTCTACATGCCAAGTTTGGAGGGGATGTTAGGACGTCCTATTGGGCTAATGCTCATTGGATGTGGGATCTTCCCGAGTGAATTCAAATCCAGGCCATGTGAGTGGATGAGGTGGTAAGGGATGTCTGGGAAATGGGTGTAGTGATAGCAGGGAAATGTATGGCTTACCTGTGGGTGCCTCTGAAGAGGGTGAGCTACACCTTGTCATGGATGCAAATGTTTCCAAGCCCATTCATGCCTTTTATCTTTTATTCTTATTGTTTTTTCTTTCAAGAGACTAGTCGGGGGACACTGTCGTAGCGTGGTGACCAATGGTGGCAATTTTACCCACAAGCATTTCACGGAAATGAGAAGGCTGGCTTGTGATGAGACCCCCTTTCTCTTGGCTATGCCACCAAGATCCACTACCCTAGCGTGGTGACCAGCTGTTGGTAGTGTCATACTGCTACATGCCCATGGACCTAATAGGTTGACTCGTGATGAAACCCCCTATCCTCCAACTAGGTCTTGATTTATTATTTTTTCATGGGTCCCTTTGTTTCTTGCTGAGAAGCTTTTTATTGCTTTCTCGGGGATCCCTGGGCGAAGCATCTCAAGGTTTCATTCTTTTGGCTCTTATCTTTTGCCAGCTACCTTTACCCTCTGGGCCTTTAGCCCCTTCTTCCCACAAGGTAAGGTACAACCCTTAGATATTTGACCAACCCAATGCCCGGACGAGTGTAAAAGGATGGATTAGCAGGAAAAAGATGAAAAGTGGTAAGTATGGTGGGAACAGACGATGACCTTTCATGAATCCCCCCAGTGGCAACGCAAACCCTATGGGTACCAGCTTACTAGGGCAACCTATCATTCCCCCCAAGTGTGGTCAAGTGGAAAGGCATAAGATCCAAGCACACGTCAGAAGCAAAAAGAATTAAATGCACATATTCAAAAGTTTTGAGAATCAAAGTGACACATACCATGATACCCGGACTCATTACCTCATGGAGCAAGATCCATTTCTGCTGACACATACCATGATACCCGGACCCATTACCTCATGGAGCAAGATCCATTTCTGTTGCAGGACCAGGCCGATGTGATGGATGTTGTTGTTGTTGACAAAGTGGAGGCGCTGAAGAAGGAAAAGATGGGCCCTCCAGGGCCATGCTCAAGTCGATCTGACTCTCGGTACTCCATGTCTAGGACCTGTGGGCCTCAAGACATAATCTCCTTAGTTATCCCTAGGGTAGGGGATAACATGGCCTTGCCAATCCATGCAAAATCATAAGGCTTGGATTAGTTTTTTGTTTTGTGCATATATTATTTGTCCCACCTATCCTTAAGGCAGGGTTGTGTGGCTAGGTTTATTTTCTTTATGTTTTAAAATTAATCTTTTATTTTTCACACCCACTTTGGCACAAAATTGATAAGCTTGTCCTCCTCCTTGTGCCTTTGATGAGGTTGCTAAATTTTATTTTAAATTCTTTTCCCCACTTGTCCTTAAGGCAAGGTTGTGTGGCTAGGTGCAATTATTTTATTTTTCCAAGTCAATTTACTTGCTTCAATTTATTTTTTCCTACACCTTGCAAAGTGATTTGGCCTAGCCAATCCATGCAATATCGTAAGGCTTGTATAACTTGTATAATTTGTATAACTTGTTAATATCTTTGTAACTTTTTAATTTGGGAAGTAATCATATCTAATAATTAGGCACCCAAACTGATACAACTTTCACCATCAAAAAGGGTGACTTGTGGAAGCTACAAGGGGTGTAAGTCAGAGACTACTTCACGACACTAAGTGTCCTCCCTGCTTGAGCACCCAAGCATTCTGAATTGACCTGTGGAGCTAGGGGAGGACCTTGTTTGTCTTCCTTCTTGAGCACCCAACAATTCTTTTGGTCAAAGCAATAAGAGTTTAGGGGTAGACACATAGTCTAGGCTTGCATCTTCGAACCTTAATACCCCTAACTAAAGAGAGACTTTAAAATTCTTCTAAAAACAACCTACAACACTTTCACAACTTATGTGCTTTCATTTTCAGTTATTTTTATTCAAGTTGTGCAAGGTTCACTTTCAAAGCATTTCTCTTTCCATGTGTTTTACTTTACAAGCATTTGTACTTTCCAAGTCACTTTACTTTCAAGTTGGGCATATTTACTTTCAAAGCTATCTCATCTAAAGTTGTGCACTATCTCTCTTTGGGAAATTTGTTTTCCAAGTTTTCAAGTTATTTTTCATTTTTGAATATCTCATGCTATAATCATTCATTGTATAATGGTTTGATTCTCTTGTATAATGTGATAATCCTTTAATTTGTTTAGTTCATTGTATATCTATTTCATTTCATTCAATAATTGTCTTAAGTGTATAAAGTTATATTCTTTATTCATTGCGATTAGTTCAATTAATTGTATATTTGTTGTATAATCTCATTGACTCCATTTACCCATCTTTAGGCACTAGTCTTAATTGAGTTTGTAGGTAAAGAAGTTTGTTTGTCATTAAACTTTTGCATTGCATTGATTGATTGTCATTTAGGTTAGGTCTCCCTAACTTAAGAATTAAAATTAATCAACTTAACATAGTTAAATAGGGTCTACCCCCCTTGGCTTCCCTAGGAGTGAGCCTAGACGGAAGAAGTCCAAATCGAGGTGACAGTGGGTTTGGACTTAGGCTTGTACCTCCAAGGACACACCAAGTACTTCTCCACGTTAGTAGGTGTGTACAAGGACGGCAATAATACCTACATCATATCATTTGCATGTGAACACAGATGCATCTGCAAAGAAGCATGTCCACACGAGATTACTCTTTACTCTAATGCTTGTGTAGATGGAAGAATATTTGTCAAGAGATAGACTAGAAACCTCCCAACCATGAGAAGACTGTACAGAGCAGATTCTACATGCCACAGTTGGCTGTTTGGAAGCTAAAATTCATTATTCCTTGTCAGCTGTTGCTGCTGCCAGAACATGCATTTGCAGCCACTTTAAGCAAGAATTGATATTGGTTTCTTCTATCTTTTACATAGGTGATTGTTCACAGGAAAGAGGAACCAATTTGCTGCTACTCCTATCTTGCTATTTCCAAAAGGCAGAAATACTCTACGCAGTTCCATCCATTCTGACACCCAGTGTTATGAGGACCGTCAGGTGCAGACCAGTTCAGAAGGGGTTTAATCTGGTGGGACCAGTGGCAGTTCTGGGGTGTAAACAAAATAATAAGGAGAAAAGAAGAAAAAACACCCCGCCTCCCTCCTGAACATCAAAGTGAGTAAACTTTACATATTTGATGTCTAATGGTTTGGATTTTTTTTCCAAGGAAAACCTTGTGAGGAAACCCCCGTATACTTCCCTACATTCATGGATGGTACCCATTGCAAAACCATTGGTGTTGATTACAGCCCTGACTTGGCAGGGTCATCGAGTGAGGCATGCAACAAAGCCAGTCAGCCCCGGAAATCGACCCCGAGACCTCTTGCATGAAGTTCAAAGCACTCAACCACTCAAACTAGCCTATTGGGCAAAATGGTTTGCATTTATATTAATGTACACTTATATATTGTTTTTTAACTAAATTTTGCATATTTTATGTATTTTTTAGTAGATCAATTCACAAACCAGTTCACGTGCTGGTTCCAGTTGTCGACTGGTCTGACCAGTGGCCAGTTCTGGTTCTGATAACTTTGCTCACACCACATTCTGGTAAATTTATACACTCAAAGTGACTGAAAACTATAGCACCTTTGTCCTTCTCATGCATCATTGTTATGTTTAACTGGTTTTATGATTAAATTTCAGCTGAAATGAAATCTACTTTATATGAGAGCACTAACATTTCATAAGCACTAGATGGCCCATTCAAGGGTAACAATAAGGGAATGCATTGGGAAATGGGATCTTGGTGACTTGAGATATTTGTATCATACGGGGTAAATGACTCATGCAAGAACATGAGGCTTTCCCCTAACTGGTAAGGATAAGGCCCTGCATACTAATGTAATTGGCAATCCCTATGAGACATCATTTGCTGCATTAACCATGGGCATTGCATGCATCTTATGAATATGTACATTTCCATGTTCTATGCATGGTTTTGTATATGCATGCTAAGTCACCTCATTCATATTCATGTTCGTGTTTGACAACCATGAAGTTCAGAAGAAAATTGACAATGCAGAACGATGTGATAAAATTCAGCATTAAGTTCAAGGGAATATATAATTCAAAGCTCGAATTTAATCCGAACTTAAATGCATTTAATCTGAATTTAATAGAATTTAATCCAAATTAAAAGGAATACAATCCAAATTTAAACGAATTTAACCTGAATTTTTCCAAATTAATTCAGCATATAAGTTCGAATCTTATTCAATTTAATTCATCCATACAAATCTAGTGAGCATAAATGAATTTGTTCAGGTATAAAATTTACTGAATTCCAGACTTGGCAATGAGTTCGGAAAATGCAGTGACATAACATGCATGCATGGTCTCTTGGAAAGTATACATGGTTGAGGGTGGAAAAAGGTTTTGCATAGGAAATGGTAAAATTCCAGCTAGAGGTGAGGGAATGGGCTGGTACCTCCTCAAAATTTTCCTAATATTAGGGTATGGGGGGCTCGAAGGCACTAAGAATAGCAAACCTACGTCGGTGTGATTGTGACAAAGAGTGTGGAGTTACTAGCTAGCTACTAGCAATAATGTAGTAGTGATGACTATTATCCACCAGTTTGCACAAGCTGGATTTCCTGATGAGCCGCCAAAGATTGAGCAATCAGTGCTCATATGACAGAGTTCAGAGTTCAGAGTTCAGCCGGTCTTTCAAAAGACCACATTTTTCCACATTTTCACCATTGTAATAAATGTCTTGAGTATAAGATATTGTAAAAGGCTATTGGCCACCTAAGACCTAGGTACGAGCATGTACTCTAGAGTGTTTTTTTTCACTTGTTAATTATTTTTTCTGCGTGCCTTTGTGGGCATTTAAATAATTTCTAACTTTTTTCACTCAGAAGACTAACTCCAGAGCTAGAGTATGTGATGGTGGTTAGGCCTTGGCATGGTATAACCAATGCCTAGTGTTTGAATGTATATGAGCTCATACTAGGTCATCTTGATTGAGTCTTATGGAAATTGCGGCTAGGTTTGATAGGTTTTTTTTTTAATGTTTCAATTAATTAATTAATTAAATTCCCACAAAATGGAATTTTTTAATTCTAAGTCAATAAATTGTAAAAATATGGCATCAAACATCATCAGATGTCATATTTATAGTCGTTTTTCAGTCCAGAGTATAACGTAAACCCCTATTTCCTTTTCTTCGAGACAAAAAAGTGATTATTTTCACTAAAAAATAAATTTTACTTGAAAAATACGAAAAATGGGTGATTTAATTAAATCCCTATTTTTTAGGGAAACTGGGGAACATGTCAGAAATATGTTTTTCTTGTGTCCCCAGTTAACTGAAGACCAAGGCGAGTTTAGCTAAGATGGAGGCCACTTCACTAGGGGTGAAAGGCGTGGAGGAGATCCCAATGTGGGTACTCGACCCCACTAGCTTAGTTGGCGCATTCTTAAGGAGGGGCACACATCCCAAAGTCATTAACTCACCCTCACACTCTCGCTCACTCCCACTCATCCTCACTTCACTCCCACACGCTCCTACATCACTCCACTACACTCCCCCATCACCCTACTCCACTACCTATCCACTCCACACATCTCCTTATCCACTAGTGCGCCACTCCCCTTTACCCTCACGCATCTCCTCTTAGACTTGCGCATCCCTTCTTTGGAGTTGTCACCATTTTTGCTATTTAAGCAAGGCTACCCCTCCTCCATTTCTAGGTTGAATTTTGGGCAAGCTTGTACATCATTGTTGTAATTTTCTCATGCTATTGGAATAATAAAAGACTTTGGAGCTCATCTATGGTGTGTGGTGCTAATGTGTGGATGCATGTTGGACTTATTTGAGGTGATGTTACATTGATATACTGCATTTGTTTATAGTTTACTTGGTTGATCATAGGGATACTATTATCTAATTGGAGTGAGTTATTTAGTTTGTTTACTGCTTAATTCATTTGTTTATCTATGTTGAATACTTCATTGCATGTTTTGTTTTGGTTTAAACTAATGTGCTATTGAGGTTTTCTGTGTAAGAAACACTAAGTATAAAGGTATTTGCAGGTATTTTGTGTTGCATGTAGGATCTTGTTCTTGGATAAGCAAAGGAGCTAGGTTGCATCCGTTGTTTGTCCAAGGAGTTTGAAAAGAAGACATTCTCCCTCTTCCTCACATCAAAGGGACCCCATAGCCCAAGTGTTCCATGCTCAAGCAAAAACACCGGAAAATTCATAAAAATTCTTCTCTCTTTTTATTTCTTTGGTTGCATGTTGTTTAGATCTGTTTTAAAGGTTTAACTTGAA
>ML840035.1:10748-24683 GCA_009831015.1 Picea engelmannii | reverse complement strand
TTACTATTATTAGTAACTACTATTTTGGGTCAGTTAAGTGAGTTGGAACTGCTTCTCTTGTCAGTTAAGTGAGCTTAAGTGAGATAATGCACATCACTTGACTCTTGTGGACATTAATGAGTGTGTGACATGTATCTTTAGTGTTCTAGGTCAAACTATGTGGTCTCCCTTAGCTTATGACACCTGTTTTAGCTATTTCTAGCTTTTTGACTAGAATTTCTATGTTGGAAATTCTATATATTCACCTCCTCTCTTCTTTTTGAGAATGGTTGCTCATGTATATTCATTTTTTATTAATATAATTCTCTGATTTATGCAGCAAAAATTTCTCTCATCTCTGGAATATCAGCAAATTGTGTGTGTTCAATTTAACTAGAATTCTAGATCTATTGGGGTTTCTGCAGGAATTCTACAAATGGTTGGTGTCAATGTCAAAGCGTTCATAAAGCTCGGCCACAAAGTGTGTCCAAGAAACATACCCTTGAAAAACAATTTTTCTCCATTGCCACCATTGCCAACTTTCTTGATCTAGATGGAGAACACCATACCAAAGTTTGGCCAGGTCATCTGTAATGTTGTAAAAAGAGAAATAATGTTCCATTTGAGTTACCCAACCAGTGGGATTTGAGCCATCAAAGTTGTTCACATCCACCCGTGGAAGGCGTAGGTCACGTTTAAAGTGATGGGGATGATAATTATGGGAATGAGAGGAAGTTTCAACTTTGGTATGCAGAGGTGGGTCAGATAAAGGGAGATCTGCAAGGATATGCAGCTTGGTGTAGATCATCAAAGTGACAGATTCAAGTTGGGTAGTCATGTCTTGTTTAAGGTCTTCTTTGAGTTTTGTTATTGAGGTGACGATGGAGGAATGCATGGATTTATTGATGGTGGAAATATTGGCACTAAGCTGTCTCACTTCTTGTTGGGTCTCTGTGAAATTAGATTGCAAGGTATTGCATCGGGCTTCCAAGTCTTGGCTATGGGTATGGGACATGATGACGAGGGAATTGAAGAGGGGCGGGTGGGGTCAAAAAAATTTCTGAAAAATGATAGGTATGAATATGATAAGTCTGAAGAGATAAATCCAATGGAATAGGTCTCAAATAATGGTGCAAACATTTCCAGACTTTTTTTTGTTTTTAACACCTAGGAGTTATACTCTGGTATGAAGAATACTGAAGTGATGAAATGCCCAAATGCTTAACCAGGAAGAAATGTATAGTGATTTGGCAACTCAAACAGAGTTGTGCGACAATAGATCCTGTCTGTTTTATTTTTTTTGTTTCTATCCCCGAGGGTTAGGTGTTTAAGGGTTCTACAGACAAGGGTTTGTCCTGTTCTATAGCTCTCTGATATACGTGCGGGGTCCAACAGTATTACTCGACCAAATATATTAGGGAACCAACTAAGGAGGCTAGACTGTGCCCTTAGTCGTACTACCCGACTACCCAGGTAATAGAGAGTGTCTGCCCGAGTATTGTTCTCGGTGACACAATAGCAGTCATGTGGTTGATCGGTCTATCTAAAGAGGGCTTCAGGAAATCTAGGTCGATCCATATACAGGTGTTTTTTGATGCGCTACCACTCGAAGGGGTACCAACAAGGGTTACAAGGGTGACCAACAGATGTGCGCTTAATTACCACTTGTATTTCCTGCGTGTATGAATCCCTCAACTATGGGTTTATGCGTGTAATGACAGATCTTTGTAGCTTAAAGACGTCGGAATACATCTCTACCCTGGAAAAAAAAATTACCAACAATTTTATGCCGAGGAAAGTGCTCTGATACCACTTGTAATATTCCAGATATAAAAAGTATGCAGAACATAAATAAAATTATAGAAATGGCAGATGAACAACAATATAACCAAAACAACACCACAATAATACTGAAATGATAACAAAATAACACCAGAAAGAGCACTTCGATTACTGAGAGCAATGTTCACTTGCCTCTTCAAGGGGGAAACCTCCAGTCGAGCAGAGCTTTATTACAATAATATCCAAGACACGGTTCTCATACCCTCGATTCCTATTTATAATAAATATGTCTATCAAAAGAACCATCTAGAGGAAGATCCTTCTAGAAGAAGAAGCTTCTATTAGGTCTTCTTACATTTGACTTATTCTTCCTTATTGCTAGGCCTTATTAATATTGACCTTTATTATATCAAAATATATTATTCTACCTACGTGAGGGGTTAGGTCCCTAACACTACATGTCTTAACTTGTTTAAGAAATGCTCCCCATCCTTGGTCATTGGCATCAGACTCAACAATTTTAAAGAGTTCATCACTTGCAACATGTAGTATTGGAAAGTTCCCGACTTTAGATTTTATTTTTCTCATAGCCTCAGTGTGTGCTTCAGTCCAAGGCATAGGATCCTTTTTGACCCTATCATTCATAATTTTTCTATCTTTAGCACAATCTTTATAAAATTGACTGACATAATTCAAGTTTCCTAGAAAGTGTTGGAGTTGGGTCTTATCAGTTATTTTTTCTGGAATGTTTTTAGCAAATTCCACTACGTGGGTTTGAAGAGCAATTTGGCCATTTGAAATTGTGTGACCTAGAAATTTGACAGAGGTTTTAAAGAGATCCATTTTCTTTTTAGAAATAACTAGACCCAATTGTTTGATGACCTTTAAAAACATCTCCAAATGCTTGAAATGTTGGTCTATGGAATCTGAGAAAACCAATATATCATCTATGTAGACAATTAGCCAGTCAAAATATGCCTTTAAAGTGTCATCCATAACCCTTTGAAAATTTTCCAGAGCATTCTTAAGGCCGAAGAGAATAACCTTCCATTCATAGTGACCTGCGGGAACACTAAATGTAGTTTTGAATTTGTCTTCCTCCTTTATAGCCACTTGCCAAAATCCATATTTTAAATAAAACTTTGAGAATATCTTTGCATTTTCTATTCTATCGACCAGACTAGATTTGTGGGGTATAGGATAATTATCATCAACAACTAGGACTGAATTTAAAGGAGTATAGTTTACTACCAATCTTGGGACTCCTCGAATCTTCTAAGAATGTTTATTAACACAGAATCCATAGCAATTCCATGGGCTAATGGATTCTCTAATCAATCACTTTTTCAATAATCCTTGGATTTCTTCATAACACAATTTCTGATATTTAGCATTCATATGTATTGATATTCTTTTACAAAGTTTTCCCTCATAGCTATCTTTGTATGGTAATTCAACAAAATGAGTTTTTCTTTCCCAAAATGCAGTTGGGAGTTCTGAGCATACTTGATCTTCAAATATTTTTTGTAGTTGACTAGTCTCGTCTTGAATCTTTAGCTCCTTGAGTCATTGATCAATCCTCTGGTTGCTCTTCGTTTGTTGGATTTCTTGAATCTTTTTCTCCTTTTCTATAATATTCTGAGACATTTGAACCATTGTGGACAACTTAGGGACTAATACAAATGGGAGTACAATTTTTCTCCTTGCTATTGTAATAAAATATCGAGATTTTCCATTTGGTAATTTTTCGGAACCATGTGGTTCAACAACAACCAAAAATGGAGTACCTAAAAGGCAAGGTACTGGAATTTCTACAAGTGAAAACTTCATATTCAAGCAGTAAGGTCCAAAACATAACTTGACCCTTTTGAATTCATATTCCATCTTTAGGCTTTGATTACCTAGCCCAATGGTTGTGCATTGTTATTTTTTAACCAATAACAAGAAGGAATATAATCTTTATTTAGGATTTTAAAATATGATCCTGAATCGATCAATTTTTTCAACATAAAGATTTGAACTTGAATATTCAACTTAATGATCATATTATATTGTTGATGTTGGATGGCCATTATTCTCATAGAATTCAAACCTTCTATAGAATTTTTTTCAAATGTACTAATGTTGGCATTTGCATTTTGAGGAATTTATTCTAGGGAAGGCATGAATTACAGGGATTGCATTTGTTGTTGCAATCCTCTTATTTCTTATCTAGCCCATGAATCAACTTTATATCCATCCTCAATTTCTGATTATTTTTCAATATTTTCTAATCTTTGTTTTATTTATGCAACTTCCTTCTTAAGAATATTTATTTATTTTCCCAAATCATTTATAGTCAAAGGTCTCATCTTATCATTTTGGTTTTGTCTAATAAATGACTTGGTATTCCTTTCAAAAGAATCAACTATGAACAATGGATTCTTACCTAAGTTTGTGGTTGTTGTTGGTTGTTGATCTTTTACCATGGTTTTTAGAAATGAATCTTAAAGTGCATCCTCCATCTCTCCTTATGGAAATGCTTTGATTTGTGCCAACATCTGAGCATCTCCATCAGACTGATTTTGAGCCATACAGATTTTAGGTTCTGGTTCATCTTCATATTCTTCTTCCTCATAATCTTTGTTTCTTCATAACTTGGAGACTATGTCTAGAAAATACAAAACTTTGGATCTTTACGGCTGCAATCATTTTCTATAAGGAGCATTTCTTCATCAGAGGATTCACTAGAGAAATATTCAAATTCAGAAGTGTTTGTAGAATGACAACATCCTTCCTGAAGCATATGAACTTCTTCCCTCTTAGGAAAAGGATGATGTGGGAATTGATTTGTATCATGGTGACTTGAGCCACATCTGTTACAACGAATTGAGATTATTTTCCTAGAAGACTTAACCTTTTGTCTTGCTTTTTGTTGTGATGTCTTACCTTTATTATTCTTGGATTGTTCTCCTTGTAGACATCTATTAGCAAGGTGTCTTGGTTGTCCACATAACCAACAAGTTAGGTTGGTATTACTTTGTTTTTTGGAAGATTGCAATTTGATGTTTTCTTAGTAATAATGAGACTTTGTGTATTTCTTATAATGACCTCTTTTCCTCTTATCTTTTTGGTAAGACTTGGGCTTTCCCTTATCGTATTTTTGGAATCTTTTTCTCATGGATTTAATTTCCCTTTTCTTTCTTCTAACTGGGTCATCTAGGGTCATACCATGTTTTTCGCAGATAGATCTACTATCTAGTAATTTTGATAGATTTTGTATTGACTTTGTAACCTTCATGTTAGCACACAATCATACTAGGGCATAGGTAATGATTGTGTAAATTTATCCCCAAGTATAAAGCTCATAAGGCCGAACAAAAGCTTTTTTTTTTCACTTTTAAATATTCAAGATATTTGTTGGGGAAAGCAGCAAGATATACTTGCTTCCAAAAAAGGTTTTTGCTATCTTTTACCTCATATATTCTTTGGGTCCATTCTCTCTAAAAATCATCACAATTGGGAATTATCTTACATTTCATTCCCATTAGAATTATGGCATGTTTATCAGGGAGTTCATGTTCTGTTCCACACCAATGCTCAAGAATGAATGTAGTTAATTCACCTATCATATTATTTTCTGCTTGACCATCTTCTTTGAATACTATATCCCCATTTTCATCTTTAACTTGTTCCTTTTCCATTTTCTCAACTAGGGCAGGTGAAGACTCTATTTCCCACCATTTAGCCAAAGTTCAGGTAAAACATTGTATAATAGACTTACATGCTTCTATTTCATTTTTCCTTTTCATGCACATGACTTTGTAGGAAGCATACATTCTGTCTATAACTTGACGGATTTGGCCTATGGTCATACTATCTATGTTCCATTCTAGGAAATTTTCATCTATAAATGTTTGTGCCTCTGGTAGCTTGCCTTTTCCATAAAGGTTTGGAGTTGGAACCCTAGTCATGTTCCAAGGAATTGGTTCTTTAGAAGGAAGAATATGAGATTGTGTAACTAGAAGACGAGTTGGGGATGATTCCTCTTGTTCTGAGGGAAAATGGAGTGGAAACCTTTTCTTCAAATCAATTTCTTCAGGAATGTAGACTGTAGAGTTTACTTATGAGACCTTTTGTGGAAATAAGTAAGAACTAGGAATTCGTTTGTCAGGAAGATTTCCAATTTTTTTTTATACTTTAATAATAGATTCCCCTATTTTCTTAAAATCTTCACCTAATCCTTCCATTAGTTCTTCATGGTCTCTTTTTGAATAGTCTTTTTCACTTTCTAAAGTGTTTTTTATTTCAGAGACTCGGGAATTGACAGATTTTATACTGGAAGCAACTTGATTTGTAGAGACTTGAATTTGATCTATTTGTTGCTTTCTAGCATAGTCATTAGTTACAAAAGTGTGTGTTGACATCCCTCGTAGAGTAGTATTTTTCCAATTTAACTTTTCATACACACTTTGGAGTCTTTTCTCTGAATCTGTTTGTTGATATTCTTCCTTGTGAATCATCAAGGGAGTAGCCTTAGTTTTTTTTTTCTCTTCTCCTAGAATGATTCCCTTAAAAGAAGGAAAAGGAAAATATGTCTCATTTGTTTATCCATCTAAGACTTTCCATTTGTGTTTGGTACTGGCACTTTCTTTGGTAGACATCATTTGAATTGTTTCCTTTTGGGAAAGTTTGTACCATTCACAAAAGGATATCAACAAATCCTTTATTGACATATATGTTTGCCATTGCTAAGATAATTCTTTCTTTAGTTATGTAGAAGTAATGGCATTAATTTCTTTGGCTTGGGGATGAGTAAACAGATCCCAATTTAACATTCTCTTAATCCAATCTATGTTTACTCTTCTTCTAGGACATCCATTCACAAGGGAAAATAATTTGTGCATCTCTGGGACTGATGGTTTTTGTAGTCCTGTGGGTAATGGATTTTCAAATCTGCAAGATGGAATTATTGCATCTGTTTGTTCAATATACCCTAATCCATATCTTGGAGTTCTCGGTGTTCTACAATAAATAAATATTTCTCTGAGTCTAGGATCATCTGTTTCTAGCTCAGGAATATGGTGCATCATTAAGACATGGCTTTCATGTAGAAAATATATGTTTGTTGTATTAGAACACTTTGTCTGAGGACAACTTTCTTTTGAGATCGAGGTTGGAGGATAACCACTTCTAGGATTATGGTTTTTAGTATAGGAGAGAATAATTGAGGTTGGGTATTGACCATATTAAGTCATAAAGGACATTGTCTTGGAAGAATAGAAGGTGGTTCCATCCATATGGGTTCATGAGTACAAATGGGTGGATATGTCCCTTCAAAATTTGGAGTTGGAAAAGAAGATGTAGATTGAAAGTTTAAAAATACTTCACCGTGATGGCTTCTCTGAGAAGAATGGTTAGAGACAAGAGCAAAGCATAAAGGGAATTAGATGAGTCCTGGAATGGGTGGCCATTGAAAAATGGGAGTGTGAGAACATTCAGGTCTAGTTGTATGTAATGCAGAATATGATGACTTAGAAGAGACAGACCTTCTTGGAGAAAATTGAATAACTTCTTGAGAATGATCTTCTACAATATCTGCAGTATTGAGTGTAATTTGGGGTGAGGGATTAGGATCCTACACTACCCATTCAGTAGGAAAATCTGATTTTTCCCATGAAATGGCTTGGGGAACAAGTTTGGCATTGTCTGCAGAGGTATATACTAATGTAGAACGCTCTGAATCTCTATCAGGTGCATGCAAAACTGTTGGATAGAGAGTGTTAGTATATTTGATCACCAACTTATAATGGATTGTAATATTTTCAAAACTTGGCTTCATATCATTACCTTTGGTGAGAACCTTAACTTGCAATATATCATTGAGATTTGGGTAAGTGATAAAGATTCTGAAATTTGGATGACAATCAAACCAGATAGGGCCTCTGGCAAGATCACCTTGTACCCCTCCTATTAGAGCATGAACAAATTTGTTGAAACGATTATCAAGCACAACAATAAGAGTGAATGCAGGTATACCGGCTCCATGCAGAGGTTCAATGCCTATCCTGATACATCTGAGATGTAAGAAGTTTGCTCTGGATTTTTTGGCTTCAATCCTAATTTCACTAGCTCTTTAAAGTTTAAATGAAATATGGTTCTCTCAAAGACCAATATTTAATTGGGTCGTCCTGAAGATTTGAACAAAATCGAGAACATGCATCTCCACAATATAAGTGAAAATAACAGATGAGTCTCGATTGATATTTATTGATCATATATTGTGATTAACATAGATGCACTTCTTAGGAGGAGCATGGGAAAAAGCATGGAGCCATCAATTTGATTCTCCTAAGAGATATAAGAGATATGCATAGGAATGAGGGTTAAATATTAATGTAATTGTTTTTCCCATTAACGATGGGCAAAAGGCAAAAACTAATACACCGATCCAATTCAAGATCATGGAATGAAATGCAATTGATGTATTTCATTCCCTAGGCAAATAGATGAGAATTATTTCACCTATTAATCAAACATAGATGAATTTGTTGATCATCCTTTTGTTGGTATGATCAACTAGAATACCATATGCTTTCATCATCCTCACATTTTTTACTACCATTTCAATTTTGCAAATCATAGAATTTCTACTAACATTTTCAAAGTGATAACACTTCCTTTGCATTTCATCACAGAGTATCTTATCTTCTTATAGCTGGGGTGGATAAGAGTTATGTTGTGATTCAATAATTGTATGGGGAAAATTATATGCTAAATGATTTAGACTTTATTAATATATAACTCTAGTATATGAAATATGAAATAGATGGTTGATTTTGTTGCATGATTCTAAAATTTCAGGGTAATTGTGATCATTATCTCCACATTAATTATCATTACTTTGAGATGTGATTTGAGAAATTGAAATTTTTATTTGATAGGAATATATGGTTTGAATTTCTTGGTCAAAGCTTTTTGTACTTATATAATTGATAGATAGTGGATTATTAGTATTTTTACTTTAATACTTAATCATTATTATTAATAATCAATAGTATATGTAATAGACCTAGAACAATAAAACCCCAAACGATTTTCTATATGATCTAATATTACTTTGTAATAGACTTAGAACAACAAAACCTAAAAAAAAATCTCTATGCTTTGATTTGATTTGTACCCACTGCTTGGGTACCTCTAAATTTTCCCTCTTTGAATGATTCAAAATTCCAATACTAATTAATTAATAAAGAAGTGTGAAAGAAATACATGTAACAGACCTAGAACAACAAAACCCCAAACAATTTTCTCTATGATCTGATATTACTTTGTAACAGACCCAAAACAACAAAACCTAAAACATTTTTCTCTATGATTTGATTTGATTTGTACCCACTACTTGGGTACCTCTAAATTTTCCCTCTTGGATTGATTCGAAATTCTAATACTAATTAATTAATAAAGAAGCGTGAAAGAAACACATGCAATAATCAAGATTCAGGTAAACTATGAAAGAATAAAACCATATGCCATTCACAACAATTAATCAACAAGAATACACGTTACAAATTCATATCTTAGAGATAATAATTAATACACAACGAAAAATAAATATATATGAGCAAAGAAACATATGACCAAAAACACTTATCTTTGAGATAACCAATCACCAACTGGTTGCATAACAATGACATTCTACCTAAGATTAAACATTGTCGTTCCAAGTCTCAACAGTAGGTCACCCCCAAGACAAGGCTCTGAATCCACAAGGACGAGTTCCAAAGCGACACTCAGCTTCCCAAACCAATCAACACTCAAGCTCTCAAAGGTTTCTCACCACACAACAATCCAAAGTACGCCAACTATCTTTCCCATTAGCCTGTACGACCCAAAGAAAATGAACTCCCTTCACTGACATGCAGTCCCTCAAGTTGTCCACCTCTTTCCAAGGCTCTAGTGCTTCTATTAAGGAAATCTCAATGCTGGAAACTCTCAGGATTCTCAGTTGTGGAAAGTTCTCTCTCAACTACCATTATTCTCATGCCCACAAGCATCCCTTCCTTTCTAGAATAATCAGTAATTAATTACAGCCTGCCAACCATGGCGGCTTGCCTTCAACAATTCATTTTCCCTTCCCCATGCAAAACCAAGAATGAGCAGAAGAGTGAATTAGAGAGGAACGACTCCAAAAACGATTTTTGAGTGAGAATGAATGGCCAACCCCAAAGACAATCAAGAACATGGTTTAAATATCAAAAACATAATGTGGACTTTCCCCAAGAAGCTCACATTACCCCCTTTTTCTCTCCAAAATTCCAAGGTGGATAAAATAAAAATAATTAAAAAAATGTAAAGGCTTAACCCCTCATCTTTCCCCCTCCTCTCGTGGAATCATAGCCCCCTACAAATATTGTCCTTGTCTGTCTCGCAACCAATGATATATTTTATTATTAACAATGGTCAAAGTATAACATTTCTTAGGCATTGCAGCCTCTTTCAATTGTTCAAACACTCCTACCTTTCTTCAAATAAACAAAATACATTATTAATCCGAGGACTCAAAACCAAGATATTAAAGTATCAAACTATTTAAAATCTTTATTGAATATCTTTATTATTTTCTTTGAACGTTATTGAACATGAGAATAACTTTTAAAGATACCATTTATAGTAGAAAGCATCAATCCTAAAGTGAGAGAAGATTGGTTAATGAAAATTAGGATTAATTGTCCATTCAGAAAACTTCGTTCAAATATTATTGTTTCTTAAACAAAATTTCAGGATATTAGTTTGGCGATAACAAGCTCCGATGGTATAGGGAAAATACTTGATGCTTAAAACATAGAATATGCATTATAGTGATTTCATATGCTCCCATATATGTATTAAGTCGTTCAAGCAAATCAACTATTTAGTACCACCTCTACTTATTTAGTTGAACAAAATGAGAATAAGAATAAATTATTGTTTTATTAATTTGTCCTAGTTCTAAACAAAGGTTTATCTATAAGGATGCAAGCATTATCAAACATGCAAATCAACTAAACAAATTTATTCATAGCCACTACTCTTCAACATTACTAATGAATTTCTTTTCACTTACACTTAGATTATAAATGACCATATATACAAATTATAAACAAGATATTACATTATTTAATAATAAAGTTTTAATTTAATTAACTATATATAATAATTAAAATATATATATAAACAAGATATTACATCATTTAATAATAAAGTTTTAATTTAATTAATTATATATAATAATTAAAAATATATATTTGGTGAGATTGAAGCAAGACTTAAAATTACTTTTGATTAGTTAAGATTTCATCTTCCTCCAATGTAAGGAAACAAGTTAATGCCCAAGACCTGGAGTCATTTGGTAGGAGCAAAATTATACCCCCTTACAGACCACCATTCCAGGTGACATGATTTTCCTTAAATAACAACGATGAGTCAACATGCATTCACAAATAACAACCAATGATCATTGTCCTCCATGATAATTGACAATTAAGTTATGATATACTTTATTATCTTCCCAAAAAAAAAGTTCAAAAAAATTTACAAAATTTACAAACTCGTAATCTCTTGAATTAATCATTTAAATTTTAATTGATTTTAGTTAAAATTTTGAAAGGCCATGTGCTTCATCTAGTGAGAATGTAATTATGAGTTTAGAAAGAAATATGGTAAATATAACACACATACACTTTGAAAGAACTTTAACCACCTATTTCATGAACTCTATCTTCACCAATTTTGAAAATGAGGATTTGTGACAAAGGATTATCCTAAGCATTTGCATTATAAAGATTTTATATATTTTAAATGAAAAATGCTATAAAGATATATATAAACTTATTCCAATATTCATAGAATTTCATCTCCTACTAACTTCATTATTTTTACGAATTTTAAATTATATTAATTATAAAAAATATATATATTTAATATGGGGGTATGTGTTTGATTTTCTGATTAAAAAGATATATAACACATACGTCGTAAGTAAACAATTTCCTGGTCATAAGTTTTCATTGGCTTTGGGTATTTGCCAAGAGCGTTGTTGTATCATCCCTACTTCTGCTGGGGTTGGTCCACCTACTACTTCATGTGTCCCAGACACCCAGATACCAAAGGCTTCAGTTCACCTCTGTAGAAAAGGGGTTTTAGATGGACCACTGGATGGTCGGGTTAGGAGGCCTCTTATTAATAGTGTACAGACTGGAATTCTGAAAAGGGCGTGGAAACCTAACAAGAGAGTGAGAAGGATGGTTCTAGGAGATGATGTAGGCCTTGAAGAGACTTGCAGGCTTTCCCTTTGTGGGTTGGTAGGAAGACTTTCTTACGCTTACCTAGCAGACTACGATGTCACAGCTTGGGCACATAAAACCTGGAAACCTATTCTCGGTTACTCTCCTAAGATTCAATACCTCACGAAAGGGTGGATAGGTTTTATTTGCAGAACTCCGGAGGATGTGGCTGTGTTACTGGACAGGTTCTGGGTGATAGGACGGAGTACACTAATGTTGAAAAGGTGGAGGGTGGCCTTTGATCCTACCACTGAATACTTCCAACTTAGGCATTTGTGGGTATTACTGCCTACACTTCCTCTTCATCTTTGGAATGAGGGAGCCCTGATGGTAGTTGGAAACTCATTGTGGCATTTTATTTCATTGGATACTGCGTCTATGGAGTCCCCGGCAAGAAAAGTGGGCAAGATATTGGTGGAGATCGATATACATGAAGGATTAACTGATATGATGGACATAGAGTGGCAAGGCCGGCATACTAAGAAACGTTTAGATTATCAGGGAATCCCATTCAGGTGTAGTTGGTGCCATTGTACTAGCCACCTTCGAAGGGAATGTCCTGGTAAAGTCTTTGAGGAGAATTCTGAAGAAACTATGATCCAGGAAGACCTTCCAGCCTATATGGATGAAGATATTTCATTACTCCCTCCTCACTTTACAACAGTTGTGATTGACCTCCCCTCGACTCCAACTAACACTCTTTTGGGTAATTTAAAGAAACATTGTCCCACTCTCTTTTCTTCATTAATTGAGTAGGAAAAGGAAGCAGTCGACAGCTCGAACTGGCTGTTACGCTCCAATACCGGTCCAAAAGGGGTTGCTAAGGGGTCACAAACTTCTCATTGTCTTGGCAAGGAGAAACCTCACACCGGTGTGGAAGGGGATAGTCCCCTTTTCTCTGCAGCTTCTCCACCTGTTGTGAGTCATGTTTCCTTTCCCTCTTTCTCAATTGTCATTAGTCGTTCCCTTCCAGACTTGAAAGAGCTACAGCCTATTGGTTTGGAAGGGGCCTTTGAAGGTGTGTTGCTTCCATGGGTAAGGCATGCTACCTCTTCGTCTTACACTTCCGTAGTTGGTGTGCCCGACCCACAAGCTGCGTTTCGTGAGGCCTATCCTCCTTTTACTTGTGTAGTTGGACCTTCTCTTCCAGTTCATCAAAGGGGCGTGACGAATAAGATGCAGCACTTACATTCGGAAGGGGTTTTTATAGAAGAAGACCGTCCAGAGGTGAGGCATCTAACCTCTTCAAACTTTGCACCTATAGGAGGCTCACATTTATCCGAAGAACAAGGGGGTGAGGAGAGGGTATTCGTGGCACTCCACAACCCTACTCCTCCTGACGAGTTTGATTCTCCATTGGTGGCAGGTTCTAGAGAACCAGAGGAGACAGAGAGAACACTTAATATCGTTCTAGATTCTCTGATTCCTGGTATTAAGTTTAAGGAACAAGCTATTAAACTACCCACTTTCATAGGGAGGACTTGCATCGATAGTGGGGAGTCATCTGGGATTACAAATAACAAGAACAAACAGGCAAGCCAGGGGAGAGATTTTGCTTGGTCGAGGGGGTTAGGAGTTGAGATCTCCCTCATCGAAATGAGAAGTGTCCGAAAAAAACAGTTACAGAGTTTGGTGAAGATCTCTGAGTCTACACCTTCTTCTAGTGATAATGGGTCGCTTAGAGAAGTGAAAGCCCTGGCGAGGGAAAAGTAATGTTGCTTCTCTCCTTAAACATTCGAGGGATCGGAGGCACCCTCAAAGATGCTTCCATTCGACGTTGTTTGGCACTTACTCGCCCGAAGATTATTTTCTTCCAAGAAACCTTAGTCTCAACTCAGAAAGCGAGGGATTTTTTATTTTCTTTCAGACC
>ML840035.1:0-10435 GCA_009831015.1 Picea engelmannii | reverse complement strand
TGCCTGCCTACAAAGTTTATCCATTTAAATTTAATGAGCATTGGCTTTGTATAAAGGATTATTTAGCCATTGTGGAAAGCATAAGGAAAGACCTGATTTATCTATCTCAAAGAGGCAAAAAGAAGAGAATTATTTGGAAATTACAGGTCTAAAAGAAGCTACTAAATTATGGAACAAAGATATGAAGTCAAAGAATAAAGCAAAATTGATGATGATCGAAGAAGAAATTAAAACTTACTATGATATTCTGAGTAATGAATTTAACGAGGAAGGAGCAAAGGAAATATTGAGGTGTTTGAAAATAGAGAGAAACGAGCTATTAATATTTGAGGAAGAGCAATGGAGATTGCGTAGCAGGGCGCTTTGGTTAGCAGGCGAAGATAGGAATACAAAATTTTTCCATAAGATAGCTAGTCATAACAGATTCAAAAAACATATTTGGGAAATAAACAGGGATGATGGTGATATAGTGGTGGATCAACAGGGCATTAAAGAAGAAGCAGTCCATTATTTCAAGCAGTTCTACAGAGCATCCCCAACACCTAATATAGAAGAACAATGTAAACTAATAAATATTTTCTCAATCATGGTCGATGAAGAGGAAGCTTATTCACTATACAAATCGGTTACACTGGCAGAAGTAAAATCAGTGCTCTTTCTTTGTAAGAAAGAAAAAAGTCTGGGACCGGACGGATGGACATCAGAATTTTTTATTTACTTCTTCAATCTAGTTGGTGAGGATCTCTTAGCAATGGTAGAAGAGTCCAGAATTTTAGGCAAAATCGTTGGTGGCCTAAACTCAACATTTTTGACACTGATCCCGAAGGTCAATAATCCCAAAAATTTCGAGGACTTTCGCCCTATTTCCCTTTGCAACCTTTGTTATAAACTTATTTCAAAAATCATTGCCAACCGTATCAAGCCTTTTTTGTCAAAGTCACTCTCTCCTGAACAGATGGGTTTCTTGGAAGGTAGACGCATACAAGATGCAATCGAGACGGCACAAGAAAGCCTCCACAATATCAAAAAGAAGAAGTTAAAGAACTAGTCCTTAAACTGGAATTAAAGAAAGCCTATGACTGCATAGATTGGGATCTTCTCAGATTGATTCTTCTGAAAATCGGGTTGGGGTTACACTTGGCCAATTGGATCATGTCATGTATCACTTCCTCTACATTTGTTGTCCTCATTAATGGGGATGCCACTGATTTTTTCAGAAGCGGAAGGGGAATCAGACAAGGGTGCCCACTCTCACTGCTTCTCTTCATACTTATCATGGAGGGCCTCAACTTATTATTGAAAAATAGTCAAGCAGAGGGTGTTATCACAAGTTTAAAGATTGTCAGTTTCACCATAATCCTACATCTGTTATTTGTGGACGACATCTTTATATTATCCAAAGCTAGCCTATCGGAATGGAGAGTGATCGATAAACTACTCACATTTTTTTGTAAAGCCTTTGGCTTAGCAGTGAACCTATCAAAATCAACAACCCATTATTCTGGCCTCACAGATCATGAACTGGATGATTTCAAATCTGTCCTTAATTTTACATTCAGTGATCTTAACATTGGATTATGTTACCTGAGATACTACTTGAAGACAGGGACACAACGAGCATCAGATTGGGATTGGATTGTGGCCAAAATTTCAAACAAAATCAATTTACGGGAAACAGGTGGCTTTCTTTGGCTGGGAGGTATATCCTGGTAAAATCAGTTTTGGAAGGTCAAACAGTCTATTGGATGTCATTGGAAGCATTACCCTGCTCGGTCTTAAACAAAATCAGGAAATTGATCTTCGATTTTTTGTGGAGTGGCCACCAAAACACACAGAGGATTCACCTTTGTAGCTGGGAGATGCTGTCAAGACCCAAAAGGAATGGAGGTTGGGGCATTCGCGATTTAAAAACCTTCAATCAGGCTTTAAACTCTGTAACTCTGTGGCACGTTCTAACAGTGGAATTCTATTGCATTTTGTTATAAGAGACAAATATCTTAAAAATTCCCCTCTCATCCAATGGCTAAGAAGACCAGTTCATAAAGACGGATCTATATCAAGAATTTGGGCAATTTTATTACGCACCCTTCTGATCATTCTTCATTGGATCACGTGGCAGCCTGGCAGTGGAACTCACATAAATATAGGTTGTGATAAAATCTTAGGTATGGGTATAAGATCATTACTCAGCAACGAATTACGGTCAACTCTTAACAACAATCAGATCACACTCCTTGTGCATGCATCAAAGACGCAGAATCAAATCTTTTGTACAGATTGATGGAAATCAAGTGCTAATTTGGGTCTAACGGATGCATTAGCAACAGAATGGAAAAATTACACTAAAGCGCTGAGTGGAGAAGGCATTACACAGTCTGCCACTAACAAAGACGTATTGATATGGGCAGGAGCAGACCGGTCAGGGGCATTTACAGTCAAAAACTGCTATGATGTGATTATTTCAACTCGTTCCTGGCCGATTTGGAGCGGTTGGAAGATTGACTGTTGTAAATAGTGTACTGAGCTAAAAATTATAATTTTCTTCATACTGGCGGCAGAAAACAAAGTACTTACTTGGGATGTACTAATAAAAAAGGTTGGATAGGCCCAGGTCTATGCATTTTATGTAAAAAAAACACAGAAGACACTCAACATCTGCTCATACATTGTGATTTCACCAGAAGAGTGTGGGCTTCACTAACATAGCAAATAAATCTAACTTTCAGTTGGACCGACCCTTCTTTGGCTGACTGTATGGAATATTGGATCCAAAACAAGTCGGCACCCAAGGTTCTCCCTTTAATAACATCTTGGTTTATTTGGAAGGAACGCACCCTGGCAATTTTTGAAGGGAAGCATCCGTTGGTAATTACAATGGTCATCAAGATCCTTGGAGCACTCCATAAAAAATTGGTTGTCAACAAGCCCCAGGTATTGAGATTAAAACCTTTCTTCAGACATCAAGGCTATACATTGGCCTTTTTTGACGAGGCAGCGGAGGTAGGGGGCTTGAGATGTGGGGCAGGAGGGACGTTGAAATGTATTGAGGCTCCGGATTACAGATGGTTCATTAGTTGTGGTGCAAGAACCAACACAAAGGATGAATTGATGGGAGCATGGGCGTCACTCTAGATTGTGAGTCTTCTAAATATACATCATTTGCAGGTCATGGGAGATTCCAAAGTAATCATCGACTGGCTTAATAAAAAAGGGAATTTGCAAGCGATCGATATTGAAGGGTGGAAGATGAGGATAAGAGAACTTTTGGCAGTATTTCAAGGCATTAATTTTCAGCATATTTATAGGGAATCCAATCAGGAGGCTGACAAGCTTTCAAAGAGAGCACTTCACTCTCCCAAAGGTAAACTGATCTATTTTACATGGGATGGTGAAAGCGAGGGTCCAGCCAATCATACAAACGTTTTCTAATTCTTGACTCTGTTTTGAGTGGACTGTATATGTTTTTTTCCTGGAAGACGATTTTGACATCGAAAGGAATTACTCATTTATTGTTTAGGCTGCGCAAAGATGATACATTTCAGCAGCTCATCCAGGTACATTATAGGTTGGCATGGATGGCATGATATGGACGAAGACCTTTTTATCTTGTAGTGGAGTTATTGTTGAATGGCAGTTTTTTTTTTCAATCTTTCTTACATTTGTCGGAGATGTAAAAAAAATTATAATCAATATAATTTTGAGCGATTTTTCATCTGGAAAAAAAGTAAACAATTTCCTTTTGTCATTAAAAATATAGAACACATCAAAAAGATATAACACAACCGTCATATGTAGAGTGTCAAATTAGTTTTAAGTAACATTGATAAAATAATTTATTTATATTTTTGATAAATTTATTAGGGTTGGTGGTCGGACGCTCAGCGGATCACCTCAATAAGCATTTATGTACTGAAACCTCATTTTATTTTGTAGCAGAAAAGTTCTACAAATTCATTTATGTATTTGGGTTAGGGTATAAAACTTTTTGAACTAATCGTGGGTTCAATTCCCACACTCATTTCAATCTTCTTCCTTAATTAACCGGCAAACTGAATCAAGTTCTATTCCTCGAAATGATTAACCCCCGCATTCGAAAAAAATTTAGGATTAGGGCTTCTAAAGAAAAATTTCTATTGCGTTTCAATTTGTAATGAGTTACTTATGTAATTTAGGAACCCACTTTTGTCAATTTAATCTTCTTTTATTAACCGACAGACTCCAGTTCTATTCCTCAAATTATTAAATTCCGCGTTCGGAAATTTTTAAGGATTACGGCTTCGGGGAAAAAGTTCATTATGTTCAGTTGAACATGCTCTCAAATGTATGAGGGCATTTGGTCTAGTGGTATGATTCTCGCTTAGGGTGCGAGAGGTCCCGAGTTCAATTCTCGGAATGCCCCCGTATTTACAAAATCTGTAGGATTTTTTGAGCATATAGAAACAGAGAGAATCTTCTTACCAAAAGCTTTATAGGCCGTTATACTTTTAGGGTTCAGTGGTCCTACTAATGCTTTCGTTAGGCACATACAATTTCGTAACAAAAGCTTTATATTACGTTACCCTTGTAGGGTTCAGTGGCCCTATACTTGTAGGGTTAATGCTGTTGCTAGGCACAAAATTGAAACACAAAGGATCTTCTTACCAAAAGCTTCTATAGGCTGTTATACTTTTGGGTTCACTTTTGTTAGGCACATAAAAATCTTAAAGTGGTCCTGCTAATGTTTTTGTTAGGCACAAAATTGAAACACAAAGGATCTTCTTACCAAAAGCTTCTATAGGTTGTTATACTTTTGGGTTCACTTTTGTTAGGCACATAAAAAGCTTAATGAATATAGGAAATATGTTAAAGGGGCATTCCGAGAATCGAACTCGAGACCTTTCGCACCCAAAGCAAGAATCATACCACTAGACCAAATGCCTTTTTGCATAATTCGATTAATTGTTACCAATCTTTATAAAGTCACTTGAATGGGAAAATAAAGGTATGCATGCTTCGTTCTTCTAAAGGAGTTTAGTGTAAGAAGCGGGGTTCGAACCCACGTCGACTACCAGAATTTAAATATGCCCGATCCACTCCGCCTGCAGGTTAAATATGTTGCAGCTGTCAAAATAAAACATTGGGTTGAAAAAGAAGATTGAACGTCTCTTTCATCAATATTGCAATGTTTCTGGTCCCCGAGGTGTAGGACAGTCGGTGATGAAGTGTGTTGTTAAGGCACTTTGTGATGTTAAAGTCATCGGTTCGAAACCTGCGGGGACAAAAAATTCAGCCATGTTAAGGGTTGGTGTGGCTCAGGTCGGGTGCGATTCTCGGGTGATTTTGACAGCGTAGATGCCCCTGAGTCGTGGTTTCTCAGCCACAGGCTAGTCCCGCAGGTCACAGACAAACTAGCAAACAAAAAAAGTATATATATTGCAATGTTTCTGTTTTAAACATCTGTATGAGGTCTCCTTGTTTGTGGGACAAGTCCGAAGTAAGAAGATTGAATGTCTCTTTCATCAATATTGCAATGTCCCTCTTTTAAACATCAAATTGTTGTATGAAGTCTCCTTGTTTGGGGGACAAGTCCGGAGGTATACATACCCTACCCCTCTCTATTTGAACCTTTGATCTTTTAGGAGGAAACACATGTTCTTAACCATTAGGCCCAATATCTCTCTCTGTATATGTAAGATGCACAGAGAAATTAAAAGGAAAGAAACCAAATTCACACATAGCCAAATGTAGATACAAAGGGAAATAAAATATCTTTGTAGATGGAAAAGAGAGATTTGATATGTACAAGCACACATAGAGATAAAAAAGAAAAACCAGATTTACAAATAATAATAAAAAAGGCTATAAATATGATGGTTACTTAAAAATATTGTTACTACTACCTTCATCTTTGCTTCAATTCATCTTAACTTCAATTCATCTTAAATGATTAAAATATTTACAAACCCTCAACGATACTTGATGTAAGCCTTAATAAATTTGGAATTAAAATGGATATTTTGTATAAAGATGTTGCAAATATACCCTTCAGAGTCTCTTCACACTAACATATCTTCTCCAAAACAAAAGTAAAGAAATGAAACTTCAAAGTAAATCGAGATAATCGCATTGTTGAAACACTCTGGATAATTTTTTAGGATGGTCTGATAAAATATCCATTCAACTCGCTTCATATGCTTCATATTCATTTCTATGTGGGTAAAAGTCATGTGTCTATACTTTCATTCTATATTACAATATATTTAGGGGCAATTCTTGTAATGGAGTGCGAGGTGACGAGACTTCTGCATTAGAGGTGCGAAGGTTATAAAGGCCATAAATCTCTCCATCATTTCAATAGAAGAAAGAAACAACGTGATAGTGGAAACCCGCAATAACTACTTATTTTCACTACCTCTCTTCGTAACATTTGTCTTCGCCTCTTCCTAATTTTTCCACACAACCTACTATGCACCTTATGTTCCACACATTATATCTAATGTCAACCCATATCAAGATGTTGGGAGGCTTCATTGGTGAAACCGTGAGCCACCATCCATATTATATTAATGTCGTAATTTTTACATAGAAGTGCCAATATTAACTAGCATACCCCCGGAGCAGGGGAAAGGAAACACCGAAGTGAATTGAGGAGGTGGGTGGTTATGTTGTTAAAGAGGGTGGGGTTTGAGACCTGGGTTGAGTTAGAGGGTGTTGGTGGAAAAACCTACAAGGTTTTTCATGTGTTTTAGGCCCCACATGACACTCATCAAGAGGAAGGGAGCTTCTACATGTTACAAAATTTTGATCTAGGAATGGAAAATGTTCAATTTTTAGGGAAAGAAATGGCATCTAGAAAAATCTTTAAAATAGAACAAAAAAAACATAAAAACAAAATAAAATCAACATATGACCATTGGCAAGGGAAAGAGAATGAATCTTTGGTTCTATGCATCAAAATGAACCATTATGCATGCATTCTAGAGCCACACATATAAAATTCAAGTTGGCGATCAAAATTCAAATTCATTCAACAGAACACTCGACAAAGATCAAAAGTCACTTAACTAAATTGAAAAACAATTCCTCAAAAGAACAACTAAAGATAATAGAAAACTTAAAAGAAAAGTTGTCTTTGAAAATCACTGATGAGAGAAGCCAACATTATATGCTAGAATAAAAAACTACACTCCCTACACTCCCTATTCAGTTGAAAATAAAACATTGAAGGCAGTTAAAATAATCTACTTACATGTTTCTCTTATATTGAAAACCTAGTCCTTATGTTAGGCCATTCATCAAGGTTCAATTCTCCTCAAAGGCAACTATTTCACCCAACCAAAATTTTAATTTCTATATTTGAATATAAAAACAATCCTTAAACTAAAAAGAAAAAGAAAAAATAATGATCACAAAAAAATCCTGGTTAAAAAACATAGCCCAGCACAAACCCATCCATCTATCCTCCACCTCGAGGTTTCCAAGAAGGAGAATGCATGTCTTACACTCCAATATTTGATAGGTCATCCATTTGTGGGAACGTTTGAAGAGAAGATATGCATGAGTTTAAAAACCTCTAGTCGATGTATCACCCCCAATACACCAAGACTGTAGAAGGCAACACACTTTTCTTAGTGTACAATTAATAATTAAATAAATAGCTACTCGTTGTTATCGCGCCTAAACCTTATTTTCTTCCACAGATAGAGTCATGGTGTTCCTTAAGCAATTAAGAAATGAATTTGTATTGTCCCATATACCGAATTAACTATGGCCCTAAAATGTGTGAAAATCCTAGGTTTTATATTTGCTATAATTGAAATATATGGAAAAATTCTAGGTTTAATGTATATTGTAACAATATTTTCCATAAATTGACCAACAACATAAAAAAAAAATAGTGATATTGTTGCAAGTCTGACGCTAATTAATTAATCATCTAAGACCACCTATGAATACATATGTTGAAGGCATGCTTTTAGAATTATTAGCTCTAGCATAGAGTTTAGATACTTACAATAGTGATAACCTATCACACTGAATACAAGATTTTCTCAATAACTTTCTAGCTCTTCAATTTCAATACCAGCTACAACACCGAATACAATATTTTCTCAAAAACTTTGGATCTCTTCAATTTCAATACCAAACAAAAAAACAAAGGTAAAAGTTCTCAAAAGTTTCCAAAACTTTACACATTCTAACAAAAATCCCAAGGATCTAACGACCTTGTGACTCTTTCTTAATTAATTCGCCCATAAAACAACCACATGTGTTGCTTGGTGGGGCATTGTGGCTGTGACTGTAATTAGTAAATATTTTTTGCAAGAAATACTTTTCTTTTCTTCATATTATAAGCATACCTTCTTCATTCAATCAATGGGATAACTACTCCAGTACACCCCCACTTCCCAACCATAGTTTGGGATATCCAAAGGCATCTAACTTCGTCAATGACCTCAAATGTTCAACACCTTCCAACTATTACATTTCATCTCACCAACTACCATCAAATGTTCAGAACTTTGACAACTACACCAAGCCTCGTATGTTTTTCAGCTTCACACATTCAGATGTCCTCAAATCCTCCAATGAGACCAATGTTTCAATACTTGGAAGCTCCCCCACTTCTCTACACTCTCTGATGTACAATATTTGAAGTTTTGAAAGATCACAAAGCCCTTTTATTTTCCTCAATATAGAACAACCCAACAATTGCATTTTTAGAAGTGTATTTGGCAATGTTCCAACCTCCACTAGATCATTGCAAAACCCGATGAAGAGATGTTGAAGGTTGGGACAAACACCATGAAGAAATGATTCCTCCTCCTCTTTTGACCATATTTTTGTGTTTAGTACTCCAAAATATCTAGTGCAAGAAAAATAAATTTCAGAGTTTTCATCAATGGAAAAAATCCATCTCTCTCCTTCCTTTGGACAATGTTAATATTTATCTTTCTCCTTCAACATTTTTAAAGGGCAGTTCCCACAACGAATGTCCAAATACTATCGACTTAGTCAACTGAGACAACAACTCAACGAACTCGGAAAACCATTTCAACTCGTTGCAATTGAAGATACTCAATTCCTTCAAGTTCTTCAAGTCATTGAGAGAACGTGACAACATTTCCAGAAAAGGGCTTCCTAATACCAGAAGCTCCAAATCCCTTAGGTTTCCAATGGTGCTCAACTATTTCCTTTAAAGTTGCAACCCACAAATATAATTTTTTTGAGGTAGCATTGTTGTGTGACTTGGGAGGTGAATACTTCAATTCTTTCATAGTGGGAGAGATACAAGTGGTCAAGGGTGTTGATATCTCCAAGATTTTCGACAGATATGATTAAATGAAAGCAATGTTGCAGACCAAGATATTTAAGTTGAAATAAATTTCCAAAGCAGTTTGGGAGCATTTGCAAATTTGAGTAAGACAGATCAATGTGTTCAAGGTTTATTAAATTCCCAAAATATTCTCACAAGGACTTCCATTTTGAACAGCATACTAACACCAAGGTCTTCAATGACCGCAGATGAAAAACTTCATAAGAGAAAACTGCACACTAATTAATCATATGAGACCACAGAGAAGTGCCACAACGCACTACCTATCGGGCAAGATGTTGGGCTCTGCGAATTATTTTTTATGAAATGTTACCGAAGCAGGGGAAAGGAAACATTGAAGTGAAATGGGGTGGTTAAGTTTTTTAAAGATCATGGAATTTTGTCTTTGGATGAAAAATGAATAGTTCATAAGGTCCATCTTCATCCCACATTTTGCAAAATATTTTCAACAATCCTGTAACTCAAGGGTTTACCATTTTTGTTACATTTCTATACACCAACAAAATTGCAAAACAAAAATTATATATTTTGAATTGCAAACCAATATGTCCATAAAATGTTAAAGTTAGACTATGTATAATTTCATATAGCAGAATCTATCCAACATACAAATCCACAAATTGTCAGTTAGTTAGTTGTGAATCTGAACAAGAAGATTCCTCATTTATGGATAGGTAATTTGTTGTTATGGACTTTTGCATGTACTTATATTAATTTATATTAATGTATGACAATCTATAAGGATGTAGTCTAAACATTTTATGTTTTTAATTTTCTTTGAGTATCTTTTATGACGGGTTTTGTTCGAAAATAGGTTTAAAATTTAGAAAATTATTTCGAATAATAGATTTTAGTGGTTCAACATACATATGTCAGGTGTTGTGGGGATTTTTGAGGGCGATGAAACTATTTATGCATTTAGAAATACGATTTGAATACTGTAAATTTACGATTTTTCCAACAATCACTTTGCCAGTGTAGTGTACCAATTGCTCTGATACCAATTTGTAGTGTACCTTTTTAAAGAACCAAGAGGTTTAACGCGCTCTTGTAATATTCTGTACACTCTTTTAATAATAAACACAGGCCAATATAACCACATGCATTTAAGAACAATTA